>BQNB010041252.1:0-34715 GCA_026074375.1 Tanacetum coccineum
CATTAACAGCATTAAGTCTTCACTAGCAGTATTAATCTTGAGCCAGCAGTATTAACTTGTAGAAGCTTTAGAATCCCAATAATCCTCCCCTAAACTTGTGATTTACTCTCAAATCCTAAGTTTCTTCTGGATTATATCTTCTTCTATGGCTGAGGATTCTTTCAAACACTTTACTGCTTCTCTTTAATCTGTGATCTTGTCACTTGCTCTTCTTCTTGCAAGTGTTTTTCTTCTTATTCCAACAGCTTTCTTTTCAATCATTATTGGGTCAGGTTTTACATCTTCTTTTTCAACCTTCTCTTCTTCCACTGTCTTTGAAGTTTCTCTTTTACTTGGTTTAGAAGACCCTTTTTCAACTTCAGACCCTATAGGAATAAAAGTATTGACATGATCCCATACCCTTTCAAAAATTGGTCTGATGTCATTATAGCTCATTCTCTTGAAGTAGCTTTCCTTGTAACCTCCTTGGTTCTTCAAGTATGTTATCATATTCCTTCTTGCTTGAGCTATTGACACAGGTTTATTCTTCAAAGCATGATATCTTAGTACACTTGGATCATTCCAGTCAATTCCTTTAGATTGAGTAGCTTCTGTAGGGACTTGTTGTCTTTCATCCAGTTGTTTTTGCAATTCCCAAGCTGCTTCCAGATTAAGTCTTTCTTCTTCTTCTTCTTGCAAAGCTCTTGCTTCCTGTTCTGCATTAAATCTGGCTCTTTCTTCTTCTTCCATCTTCCTAGCTAACTCCTCATCCATACTCAACTGCACTTGAGTTCTTTTCTTAACCTTCTTTGGAGTAGCAGGTTCTTCCATTATAGCCTTTCCTTTATCTTTGGCTTTCCTTCTTGTATACACATGAGCTTCAGCAGTACTAACCTTTGTAACTTTTGGAGGACTAGCAGTACTAATCTCCATCTCACCTTTCTCACCACTTCCATGTTCTTCAATAATTTCAGTGGGAGTCTCTTCTTGTACAATTACTTCAGTTTCATCACTGGGCTTCTCATGAACTTCCTCTTCCTGTGGAATCCAAGAAATACCTTCATCTTGTACTAGAGAAATTGTTGGATCTTCATCAATTTGAGAAATCTTCCTCCCCTGTTTGGAAGAATCCTCTGCAATCTCTTCATCATCAGAAAGAACAATCTTTGCCTTTCTCCTAGCCTTGCCAGACTTCAGCTTGTACTCCAGTTTCTTTACTCTAAGTACTAACTTGGTGAGATCAGTACTATAAGTCTTCTTTGTTTGCTATAAGTCATTATCTAATCCATCAATCCTATCATTTAATTTGTTAACCAAAACCGTTAAATAATGTTGTTGTATGCTACCCTCACCACTTCCATATGAGTGAACAACATGGAGAGGTTAATCATGGGGCATAGAAGCAGTCTCCTATGCCTTATGGGTGGGTTGAATTGGTTCTGGTGAAGGGGATGGTTGAGTGGGTTATGGAGATATTGATGGTGAAGATGTGATCCTTGAGGGTGATTGTTGTTGCTCTTCATTATGTGCTTGTACCAACATACTCTCAAAAAATGGTGTTACTACCCCTGAATACCCCTTAGAGGCTCTCCTCATATTACTAAAAAGTTTACTTGTTAGAGTAGGAATGAGATAGGTTCTAGTATGAGGCAAGAGTAACCTTTGTTGTTTGTTAAGAAGAAGTTGAATAAACCTGGGATACAATAATAATTTGTGTGGGCTATCTAAGTTCTTAACCATAGCTTCAAAGATGAATTTGGTAAAGTTAAACCTCCTGCTTGTAGCTAGACAGATGGTTGTTGTAGCAATGTTGCTACTGAATTGATCTCATGCTGTCTTCTTGGAGCTCAGACAATGTAGAATTGTGTGGATAAAGAACTTCCACTAGGGTGAAAAATGTCCTTTAAAGAATGTAAGGCTTTTAGAATTAGTCACATATCCCATATGAGCTAATTGCTCAAATATTTCTTCATTGGAGAGTGAATAAATGCCTTCTGCATCTTCTAACTTCAAATGTCTTCTTAAAGAAGCTTCAGTTATGAGCTTTTCATGTCCATCAATAGTTGCAGAAATAGCTTGAAGTCCTTCCTCAGTAGTGCTTAAAATAGCAGTTTCACAAAATTATTCAGTAAGGGACACAAAAATAATGGGATTTTCAGTAAGGGCATATTAGATATGGCTTGAAGTAAGAAAATCTATGATTTCATCAAAACCCTCACTGCTTTCAGATTTAACCAAATATGTGACCATATTATGCTTGTCACAAAATTCCAACTGTGCCATTTGATGAATGAGAAGATGAGTAAAGATGTGGGATTAGTTCGTGTGATAAAGTGTAATTGTCTAGTAAAGTGAATTGAATTATGAGTGAGGTTTAAAAGAGTATGCTTTCACCGACAGTAAAAGAGTTGTACTTATCTTGAAGAAATCGTTTAATGATATAGATAAATCAAGAAGTCTCCAATTAGTCAAACTCTATAAGCTATAGATGTGGCGAAAATATCTCAACGGATCTTTGATTGAGGAAAATCTGTTAGGACTCAAACAGTACTAACGGTCACCTAGCAGTACTAAGTTTGGTCTAGCAGTACTAATGCTAAGCCTAACAGTACTAACTTCATCCAACAGTAGTAATACTTGCCTAGCAGTATTAACTTAACACTGACAGTACTAAGTGTTATACCAAGCAGTATTAACTCCAAACTTGATCCATTATAGATATTCATCACCAATGTAGACTCTCATATACTCTCTTCACACACAACTCTCTTTCTGTTTTTGAACTCACTAAATCTCTCTATTCTTTTTCCTCACAAAACAGACAATTTGGGTACAGTTTGCCATCAATTCCATAAGTTGCAAACTATCCTCCCCACTTCTAAGTGTGTAACCTCTTGAGAGAGGTGGGTCATTGGACTGTTTTAAAGTTTTTGGAAAACTATCAGCCATAAACGGATTTGGGAAGTCTTTACCAAGGCCGTTTGCTTTGGAATAGCCAATGCTTCATTGCAATAGCATGGTTCATTGATAACCATATAGTTTTTGGTAAACTATCAACCATCAACGGATTTGAGAAGTCTTTACCAAAACCGTTTGCTTTGGACTAGCCAGTTCTTGAAGTCTGTTAGACATGGTGAACTGATGACCATTTGTCATGTGAATGGTTTTAAAGATTTTGATTTGGTTTCTATAACTACTAATGAAAATGCAAATAACATGTAAAAACAAGTAAACAATAAAAGCATTTAAAGCATAAGCATAAAAAACGTAAACGAGAATTAATAAAACGCGACATTTAAGCATCTATATCAAATTTAAGCCCTACGAACGCAAATTTAATTTTAATAAATCCTAATTGACTAAAAATTATTTTTAGAAAAAGAATTATATTTTTTTGCTTTTTATTTTATTTATTATGAATTAAAAATGATTTTAATCTAGAAAATTAATTAAAAATAGTAAACTAACTCTAAAAATTCTAGAAAAATTATGAAAAGTACTTAAGACAATGAGGAATCTATTAAAAATGCTAACTTGAAAATTTGCTTAATGAATAAGCAGTAAATAAGAAAATAAGCACGATAAGCTTTTATCCTAAAAACCTATATCAAACAAATTATGCAACACATGTATGAAAAAGTCCCCAGAGCAGATGGTGTTTGTGTGTGGTGTTGATGCGTTTGGTAAGAAGGGGGAGGTCACAGGTTCGAACCTGTGGCTTCCCCTTTTGCAATTTTTTTATTTTTCAAAACTTTTGCACAAGCTTATAAAACAACTTGTTCTAAACAACATTTACAAAAGAAACTTTTTGTGAATTTTAAGCAATAAGCCAAAAATTAATCTTGAAAGTGTGACAGATAAGACTTAAAGGGTTTTAAGTTTTATTACTAAACCAAAGTAGCTTATAAGCTTGAATAAGCTCAAGCTTAATCCAATTAAGTTTCAAACACCTAAAAACTACCTAATAAGCAACACTGAACATCATTTAAGCAAATCCAACAAGCCATAAGCTGAGAAAAACCAAAAAGCACTTTGACACAAAACTGTTTTCCAAACAGGTAAGAAGGCAACTTTAAGCTTATTTTTGAGTAAGCTAATGGAACCTTATGGACTAATGACTTATACCAATTGAAAACTTGTCCTTCAAACTATTTAAATCAACACTTGAAAAGCATTTTGAAAATCAATTAAACAAAGAAAAAGCTAAATGAAAAAGCTGGTTATGCTATTTTTTTAGTTTTTCAAGATTTTATGAAAACTTAAAAGTCTAATGTGCAGCCCTAAAAACAGATTTGTTAGTTAGCTTTAAAACTTGAAATAAGCCATAACCTATCAAATTTTGCCTATAAGCTATTTGTGCTCTAAATTTCAGAAGCTAACAACTACTTTTACTATGTGAGAATTAAGTTCTAAAATGACTTTTTTAAACATTTTTGAAGCTGATCTAATTGACAGTTTATAACTAACCTTTAACCTATACTTGCACACTTTCTAACACTTGATTCAAATGAAATTAAAGATCATATAGAGCACAAAAATTACCATGTAAGGACATGAAACATAAAGCTACTCAATAAGCTTGTTTAACCAAACTTATTCTCTTAGACTTAAACTTCATGGTCCTATAACCTTTACAAATGTTTCTAGCTTAAAACACTAACCTATAATGCTAAATAAGCTAAAGTTTAAGCTTATTAAACCTGACTAAGAGGTAATAAAGTCATCAAACAGTATCTACTAAGCAAATACTGTTTAAGCCAAACACTCTTTAATAGGTTCAATAACCATGTTTTAGCTTAAAACACTTTAGGATTAACTACAATAAGGCTAAACAGATCTTGATTAAGGTATTTGAAATCTAAATAAGCAAGAATAAGCTAAACTTAAACACTATTTATTACACTGAGAATTGATGACATATTTTTAAGCTTTTGAACAGTTTAGTAAAAGACAATAAGTAAATGATCTAAAAGCTAAAACCAAACATGGATGAGCAATAAAACAGTATTCTAAGCAATTAATAACAATGAGGAAAGAAGTAATAAGCAAGTAATAAGCTGGAAAAGTAAATGACTGAATGTAAAAGCTGTAAAACAGTAAAATAAAAACTCACTGATGCCTTTGCTTAAACAAGGCTTAATTTGTTTCAAGAGCTGATCTATAAGGCTCCAGCTTATCTAATGATAAGGTGGTAAGTCCATAAGCTCATCCATTGTTAGCTTATCATCCATAAAAAGATGAGGTATTAATTTGGGGTAGATTTTAGTGCTTGAGGCAATTTTTTTTACCCTAATAAGCTTTGATAAGCTTTGATTATCTAGTGACAACAATTTATTAAGAGCTTATATAAGTGAGATCTAACATATTTAAGCTTATAAAACAGTAAGAAAAATGATTAAAAAGTAATCTGAGAAATTTTATTATTATTGAAATGAGGTTACAAAGTCTAAAAGCTGAAATTACAATAAGAAAAAAAAAATGAGAAATTATAAGTTCTAAAAGCTAAAAATGCAGAAAAATTAAGATGCCCAAATGAGCTCTCAAAGGCTCTATTTATAGCCGAAGTGAGAGGTTTGGGGTCTTGATGTGTGTTTGTTGCGTGAGAGAGTTCACCAGCCTTGATCCTAGCCCTCCATTTGCCCTTGTGCTTGTTTAATTCAATCTCAGCCTTTGATTACATGCCCCGTCCCTTTCTCTCAATGATTGTCATGGATTGCCAAGCTGTCAGACCATTGACGTCATCCCTTACATCATAAAATCCTTCTAGAAGCATTGGTAACTTGGGGAGAGCGAGTGGTGCAAGGGATTTACCCTGGTGTGGTTATGGTTAAAGTGAAAAGAGAAGGCGGGAGAATTTGGGAGAGATATACAGTATTTTGATTTGGGGCGTTGACCCGTTTTCTACTCATTTGACCTGGGTTATGGGTGAAAAAGGTTTTGGGCCTTTGATTTTTGGATTGGGCTCGGTAGTTTTATCAAAGGGAAAAAAAGCTTAATGGTTTTGGGCTTATGACTTTTAAATGGGTTTAGGCTTGTAAGGTTAAAAGTATAAGAGTTATTGGGCTGACCCGGCCCAATAAAATGGGTACGGGTTGGCCCATTAAACTTAAATACGCCTTCGGCTTCGGTTTTTCGTCCTCTTTCCATTCCTGTGCTCGGCTTTGTCCGTTTTTGTTTCGATTTTGTCCTTTTTGATAAATATCCGTACCTGCGAGACACAATTCACAAAACAAACGTATACAATGCATTTTTATCATGTTTTTGGTCATTTTGGTCTTTTTTTCATAGTAAATGGTATGTGTAAAATAACACATACCAAATTCCCCCATACTAAGGTATTGTTGTGTCCTCACGCAATATTATAAATAACACTTTTAGAAAACTAAAAATTCCAATCCCCCCCTTGATTAATTACCTCGAAAAGTAGCTAAGTATTCATCTTAAGAGATTAAAGAAACATTAGCTCTGAAAAGCCCCATTTTTCCATTTTCAACATTTTTCTATTTTTTATGCTTTTTCATAACTTTCCATACTTCAACACTTCATAACATTATTCTTTGATAATACTTAGGATTATGGGATAAGCAAAATAAATTCATCGTCCTCAACTTTCACTTTTCCATACTAAGCTTAAAAACAAGATCATTGTCAAATACAAGTCATGATACTAACACTACTCATAAATACTAATTGTGTGTTACTTTTCCTCCCTTATTCCTAATTTTGTATCTCAAGATTTTATTTTTGTCATATACCCGAAGGCTCTTTAAGACTTATTTTGATATTTATTAAATCCGAAAATAAAGCGAGGCGGTTAAAGATAAAAATTAGCTTCTACCCCTATCCTTGAAAACAAATGAGGTCCACATCGAGGTAACCGAAATTTGGCTTTTATTAGGCTACTTATTTATTTAACTTGATTTACGTCATATACCCTAAGGCTCTTTAAGGTATGAACAATTTAATCACTTACGCCATATACCCTTAGGCTCTTTAAGGCATAAGTAATCTCATGATTAACTCTACTTACACCATATACCCTAAGGCTCTTTAAGGTGTAAGTAAATAAATTATTCATATGATATATATAGTATGCCAAATTCCGAATCCTGATGTGTACCTATTTTATTGGGCATCATCTTTCAAGTTAGTGGAAAGTTACTAAAAATTAAGTTGAACCGGACAATCTTATTTATTAAACATTATTAATATACAAGTGAAACAAACTAATGGAAGAAAAAGCCATAATTAATACTTATAAGCTCTAAAGAAAACCAACTATTCCATGCTTAATATCATGACTTATACTCAACTCTATCATTTCTCGTTCTTCGTAATTTAAAATCTCTAAGAAAGAGACTCGCAAATGCTTAGCCTAGCGAATTAAGATCGGCACTTTAACAAGTCACATAGACTGGCAACAATCTTAATTCTAATAAATCGAGCTCGGCATAATGGATAAGCCTACATAAGACTAGCAACAAACTCGATTTAAATATGTTAAGGAAAAAGCTAAGGTATAAAACCGGTCAGATCAAAATTTATTTCTTGTTCTCACCTTTATTTGTGTCACAACACTTATTTCATCACTTTATTCCAATATTTATCACTTTTTTTATGCATAATTTTTTTTAAAATTTTGCTATTTTCGCATAAATCACATATTTTTGGTGGAAAAACGGGTTACGTGAGAACAACGGTTGCATGTATAATCAAATCGAAAGATCCCCCCATACTAGAACTACACATTGTCCTCAATGTGAGACTGATACCCCCATACTAATTTCAAGGCATAATCCAAATATTAAGGGTTCTCTACGCAAATCTAAAGCCGTTTATGAAGTATGCTAATAGATAAACGTTAAATCAATAAGATCTAGGATATCGAATTCCCATATATAAGCATGAAAAGGATTGAAGATCGAGTGGACGATGGACAAAACCACGAGCACGAGAGTCTTCAAAATCCGGGCAATCCTAGACATAAACCACAAAACACGAAACACGAGAAAGGAAGAGGCAAACCTCCTCTCATCACACTTATTCATAAATATATTATTACTAAGGATAAGCATGGGTTGCCACCCACGAAGCGCTTGTTTTTGTGCGAGTCTCTAGCTTAACTCTCCCCATATCATCATAATATTAGGGATGAAACAAGTGGAAGAGCAAACTTCCATTTGACTTTCAAATGCCACCGGCTCAAGAGAAGAAAAATGAAAAGCGGAGATGCCGGGGTCAAAAATGGTATCCTCACTCCCGGAGGAGAGAGGAAAGGAGAATTCACCGGATAAGTGAAATAAGAAAGAAAAGTTCGGATAACATATGTGAAGGAAAAATAATGGTGATCCTTAAAGGGTAAACTTCCATATGTTGGAGAAAAAATTATCTCATGAATCCCGGGGTCAAAAACTTTGTCCTCACTAATCAAATCATCAATTGGAGCATCGTACAAAATCTTCTTCCAATCATTCTCTTTAGATTCCAAATCAAATAAATCATCATTCTCTTCGAGAAGCGGTTCATCGGTGAACCCCTCGAGAATGGAAACAACGCTTATAGACGGATCATGGTGAAGTAAAAGCTCAACGTCGTCACTAGGAGTGAAACACTCATCCTTATTAGAATCGGAAAGAGGTTGGAATCATAAGAATCCTTGCACTCGATGTCCTCTAACACCTCATTAAAAAGAGGATTTACGTCACTAGAGATATATTCGTCATCGAATTCGAAAAGAGGGTTCGAGTAAATTTTAACATTTTCTTTCGGAACGTCCTCATCGGATAGTGAATCGTCATCACTAGAGGTAAAATCGTCATTTGAATCGAAGAGAGGGTTAGAGAAAGTCACGGATTTTTCCTCAAAAATACTAATGGGAGAGAAATCATCACTCGAAGGTAAATAACAAGTAATAAGAAGATTGATATTCAATAATTTCTCATGAAGTATATCGTCCTTCACATCCTCTAAGCTGACGAGCTTATAATCGGGAGGTGATGCCTCAACGTAATCGATGTCCTCAAAAGAATCGTCATCACTCGAAGTACAATCATTAAAATTGGAGAAAATCTCAAAGTGATCATTTAAAACATCAAGAGGAGGAGAATTATCACAAAAAGGCACATCACACGTATTGTTGGAAATACCCTTGGACTCACTTGGGATTGGGACAAGGTCCTCAACACTAGACTTTGTTAATTCGTCCGATTCCGTTTCCAGAATAGTGCTAAGATGCTCGTCCCCCATACTTAGAGAGTTATCGGGTTCCTCGATTGGTAAGACGGGTGTGATTGCATTAGACGAATTCTATAAATATTCTCTATATTGAATAGTGTACTCTTCATCATCATCATCATCATCATTGTAGAAGGCAGGATGATTCCAACTCGGAGAATTAATATATTCAGCTAGCTCCTCCCTTATAATTTGCAAATCTTTAAGAAGTTTATGAAGAAATTCTTGTATATCCTCTGGTTGAGCATGCTAAATTTCAAAAAATATCTCCCAAGCTAGCGATAAAACCTTTGGCGTTTCTCTAAAAGATATACGATTAAACTTCTTTAAAAAGGTTTGAATAGATTTCGCAATGTCGGCAAACCATGGGGTACATGACTTCCATTAGATATAACTCCAAAGATTTTCTAAAAGGAAAATTTTCATTTAATGTCTTTATTTTCTAACACACTTTATGAAAGATGCTATAAGTCTAGTAAATGATACGACAGCGAGATTCTCGTTCCTTTTTATCAACGAATTATGATATCAAATTCTTTTAAGGAAGGAGAACCCACCGGAGCCGAATCTCGCTTAACATCTTGTTTACTAAGATAGGTATTTAAGAGCCCGAGTGATCCGTATACACAAATACTTTTTGGATAAGAACAGGGAAGAATGGCCGAGACTTTTCAAAGAGCATAAACTACGGCAAAACAATTCTTTTTCCCGTCGTAGTGTATGAATTTGAGCTTCGGTCATATCTAACTAGCATAAAGTATAGGCTAAAAATGCTTCGTCTTACGTGACCCAAAATCGCAACCAATGCAAATCACTAGCACACACATAAGTTTGAAAGGTAGGTTTTCCACATTGGGCAATCCAACTAATATCGGAGCTTTCGGTAAGCATCTTTTTTAAGATCTCAAAAGCATCATACAATCTTGAGAAAACACAAACGGTACATCTTTCTCAAAAGGTGGAGTCTTGATTCCCTAGCAATTTTAGAAAGTCTTGATAAATCGTCGGTAAAAACCGGCATGGCCCCTAAGAAAACTCCTAACACCTTTTATCGGTGGTTCGGATTAGTAGCTTAGTTCGATAACATTCAACTTTACACGATCGACCTCAAACTCGACTTGAAATTTTATGACCTAGCCACAAATTCCCTTCTTTACCACATAAAATGGCACGTCTCCCAATTTAGAACCAAATTGGTGTCTTCACCATCTTTTTAGCATTTTGTCTAAATTGAGAGCATTGAAGCAAAACTAACCCATATACGAGTAATCATCCATGAAAACTCACATATCTTTTCGATCATATCATAGAATATGCCATCTATACACCTTTAGAAGGTACCGGAGCATTACACAAGCCAAAGGCATGCCTACGGTAAAAGGCGAAAGTTTCCATAAGGGCACGTGAAAATTGTTTTCCCTCATTGGTCTTGTGGATCTATGGGATTTGAAAAATAATCCTAAAAATACCATCTTAGAAAACAATAAACAACACATTTCCGGCTAATCACTTTCTAACATTTGTCCATAAATGGCAACGGAAAATGATCTTTACGAGTAGCTTCCATTTAATTCCTATATCCAAAACAAACTCTCCCAGCCCGGTAAGCCTAAATCGGTTAGAAATCAATTCCTTATCTTCATTACAAATACGGTTAATACACCTTTCTTGGGTACACAATGAACGAGCTTACCCATGGACTATCTGAGGATCGGGTAAATCATCTGACATCAAGGATTTTAAAACTTCCTTTTTAATTACCTAATAATTTTTGGTTAACCCGTCTTTGACTTTTGTACCACGGTTTATATCTACCTCCATCAAAGAATTTTGTGAGTGCAAAACCGAAGGTTAATACCCTTGATGTCCGATTATATTCCAAGCAATGGCCGCTTTTATGTGATTACAGCAACCTTTAAGAGGGCTTCTTTTCATCATCTTTTATAAACATTTTTTGCAATAAATCACGGGTAACTTATCGGTTCCCTCTAAGTAAGAATATTCCAAATGAGATGGTAAATCTTTTAATTCTAATTCTGGAGGCTCTTCAATTGAAGATTTTGCCTTAGTCACTTCTACCTGCTTTAGGTCCATCGGAGGCAGTTGAAACGGGTCATTATTTAATAATTTTTCAATCAAGCAAATATCTCCCTCCGGATCAAGATCGGCATGATCAATTTCCGATGAAACTGAATCATCTTTGAGATAAGCCTCGATCTCTTCCAAAATGAAGTCACTTCCCTCGAACGGAGTGAGGGAAAGAGAAAAGTCGAAAATAATAGGCTCAGAAGTCGGGGTGGGATTACCACCCGTAGAATTATTAGAAAAACCAAGCACTTCTTGAGCATACTCCTCACAAGCAACGTCAATGACGTCAATTCGGTTTACCGACATATCATCATATGTAGAGGAGTATCTCAGTAGCTTTGAATTGTGAGATTAAATTAACGGCTATCTGTCGATAACAAACACCGAAGGGTTTATTTCTTCTTCGAAACATCATTACGGCACGAACCGTATCCTCAAGAAGGATCTCCCGAGAATAAGGGTAAAAACCCGAGGATTGCATCAAAATCAACAAACTAAAAAAAAACAAAGTTGGTAGGGAAAGAGAAACATTCACCACTTTGTAACGAAGACAAGACTTCAGCGACTCCATAGGACAAGTAAAGGATCAATCCGCTAGCCTCGAGAGTCATCCGAGAGAGGTAAGTTCGTTTTAGGGGAAAGAGATCACTTCCATATGGAAAGAAGGCATAACCAAGGCCGTGACAAACATCCATTCCGGGAAATCATACATGTATCAAAACTTGCCACTGGGGATTCCTCCAAGCTTTTCGGAAGCTTTTTTAAGGAAGCATCGCCGAACAATTACTCATTTCAAACCAAAACGGTCTCTTAGCTAATTCAAAACAACTTGTCCTTATTTGTAAGCAAACTTTTAATCGTAGAGGCAAATTTTATCATCAAAATAAAGCACGCGCAAAGCTAATGTCGAAGAGCAATCTTAAAGATTTGAAAGAACTTCATAACCAATGAAACGTTAGCTTTTTCACGGAGCTTTTGATCATTAAGTCTAGAAGGATATGGAATATTAGGCTTAGGTAAAGTCTTCGGAACATCGGGTTCCGGAATAGGAATGGGAATAACCGAAGGTTGGATGTGAGCGGTACTTCCTTGGAAATTAGTTTGCTCCTTATCCGTTGTCTCCTCGGTTTCTCGTTCCACTACCTTTTTTGAGAAGGATTAGAGAATCGGGGCCCACTCCATAAGCAACAACCTACATCGTAGTAGTGATTGCTTTCATCTCACCCTTCGGGTTAGGAATAGTATTACTCGAAAGAGTACCCAAAGTTGAAGCTTGGTTTTGGAAGAAACTACCTAATATACTCCTCATATCCATTAATTTAGATTCCTCCTAAGACTTTCCTCTTGCTTATTAAAATCACCCCTCAAAACATTAATTTAAGTTTGCATATTTCTCATCATTGACTCATTAGATTTCATGTAACTTGAAAACTCATTTGAAATCCCTTGTTGAACTTGATTATTAGGAGCTTGAAAAGGTTGATTTTGAAATCCTTGATTTTGAAAATTTAGAGCATGATTAATTGGGGCTTGAAAAGGTTGGTTTTGAAATCCTTGATTTTGAAAATTTGGAGCTTGAAAACCTTGTAACCAGAAAAATATTTTCCACCGATTTTTTATTTTTTTTTTTTCTTTTTTTTAAAAATTATTCTGATTTTGATTAAACCTATTTTGTATATATTTTGCAACGGAGCAAAACTATCGGGTGGTGCCCATTTGGTTGCTAGCAAACGTTTTTGGAGGGGCTTACTTGAATGTAAGTACCCGTTGCCGCACACAGACATCTAGAATTGATTCTATCAGTAGCAATACAATCAAAAAAAGCATGGGCACCACCAAACAAAATCACACAAGATTCTTACAAACCGTTTTAAACCCGTACGGGAGTGACCAACCTTTCTATTAACAATCTCAACTAAGTTTGAAATTATGGTCTGCAAGCTTAGCACTTCAATTAAAACTATCATCCGTTTTTAACTAGAACTTTCCTTAGAAGGTCGTCTCACCCTAGAAACATTCAAGTTTGCTTCCGAGAATAACGAACATTTTGATTTATTCTCAATATGTTCAATGTCTCTCGTAGTAGTTTTACTCAATAATATTTCCACCCGCCGCGGCATTTAAGGAATCTTGATCATTCTCATTTAAACCATTATAGAAAGTATCAATTTGGGTTAACTCCGTAAATTCGTGGTGGAGACATGCTCTAAGCATTTCTTTAAATCGTTCCTATGCTTCACTAAATGTCTCATCGAAATTTTAGGTAAAACGAGAGATTTCATTTTTTAAGTGAGTGGTCTTTGAGGGAGAGAAAAATTGATTCATGAACTTATTTACGAGATCATCCCAAGTCAAGATCGAATTAGGAGGTTCCTTCTCGTACCAAATTCTAGCGGCCCCCTCGAGTGAATATGGAAAAAGCATAAGCTTAATCACATCATTTGGAACATACCTATATTTCAATGTCACGGTCATCCTTTTAAAATTAGCAATGTGAGTATGTGGATTATCCCTTTAAAAACCGTGAAATTTGTTGGCTTGAACTAATTGTAGCAAATTTGTTTTAATTTCAAAATTTTCCGCAAGAATTTCCGATATGACGACAGCTTCTCCATACCCTTCCGTGGGTGCTTGAAGTAGTTCCTCCATTGTTCGATTATCCGTCATTGGTGCAACTTAAATGATAGTATGAAGCTCGGGTTCGACTATGTTTGAAGCATGTCGTCTATTTCGAAGTCTTGGAATGGTTACGGGTGAATTATTTGGATAATAGGAATTTCTAGTGCACATGCACTACACAAATAAAACCGACAAACGAAGAGAAAATATACACAAAAAAATATTTTTATTTCACCGAATAATCAACAAACTTAGGGTAACTCCCTTAAGTGAAACTCGCAAGCAAGCGGGGGACGTAGTGGGAGCGAATCGCATTAAAAACGTTTGTCCCTTCGGGTCGTAGTTCCTTGGAACAACCCTCCTTATACCCACCTTATAGCTTATTTCACGAAAGAGGTGTGCCTTTTTCGTAAGTGACACAAGACGGTTACTTTTGTTGTTTTTCGATTTTTTTGGTATTTTTGATTACATGATATATATATTCACAAAATTTTGAGAAAATAAAAATATTTTTGTATTTTTATAAAAAAAATATTCACAAACGGGAATTATAACTTCACGGGGAAGGCTCTTCAAATAATAATCTTCAAAAGGAAACACGAAAATCGCTACACACTTCCCCGGCAACGGCGCCAAAAATTTGATCCGTTCCAAACCACACACACAAACAAGTATGTGAAGTTAAGAGGCGAAGTCAATTATAGTATAGTAGTATACGTATTCCAAAAGTTTAAAGAGAATTGCTTTTAACCAAAGCAATTTCTAAAACTCCCGAGTCGTTTGACCTCGGCGAAGCGTGAATAGAAAGTCGGTTTAGTTTGTGATCGCGTAATTTGAATAATTCAAATGTTTGATTTGGTTTTCTATTTCTACAGCTAAATATTTGCTAACAAGTAAAAGCACGTAACCAAATAAAATAATTAACAATTAATCCTAAAAAACGTTAACGGGAAATTAAAAATGCGTCTAATTTAACCAACTAAGTACATTTAAACCCTACGAATGCAAATTTAATTTTAATAAATCCTAATTGACTAAAAATAATTTTCAGAAAAAGAATTATATTTTTTTGCTTTTTATTTTATTTATTATGAATTAAAAATGATTTTAATCTAGAAAATTAATTAAAAATAGTAAACTAACTCTAAAAATTCTAGAAAAATTATAAAAAGTGCTTAGGACAATGAGGAATCTATTAAAAATGATAACTTCAAAATTTGCTTAATGAATAAGCAGTAAAGAAGAAAATAAGCACGATAAGCTTTTATCCTAAAAACTTATATCAAACAAATTATGCAACACATGTATGAAAAAGTCCCCAGGGCAGATGGTGTTTGTGTGTGGTGTTGAGGCGTTTGGTATGAAGGGGGAGGTCAGAGGTTCGAACCTGTGGCTTCCTCTTTTGCATTTTTTTTTTATTTTTCAAAACTTTTGCACAAGCTTATAAAACAACTTGTTCTAAACAACATTTACAAAAGAAACTTTTTGTGAATTTTAAACAATAAGCCAAAAATTAAGCTTGAAAGTGTGACATATAAGACTTAAAGAGTTTTAAGTTTTATTACTAAATCAAAGTAGCTTATAAGTTTGAATAAGCTCAAGCTTAATCCAATTAAGTTTCAAACACCTAGAAACTACCTAATAAGCAACACTGAACATCATTTAAGCAAATCTAACAAGCCATAAGCTAAGAAAAACCAAAAAGCACTTTGACACAAAACTGTTTTCTAAACAGGTAAGAGGGAACTTTGAGCTTATTTTTGAGTAAGCTAATGGAACCTTATGGACTAATGACTTATACCAATTGAAAACTTTTCCTTTAAACTATTTAAATCAGCACTTGAAAAGCATTTTGAAAATCAATTAAACAAAGAAAAAGCTAAATGAAAAAGCTGGTTATGCTATTTTTTTGGTTTTTCAAGATTTTATGAAAACTTAAAAGTCTAATGTGCAGCCCTAAAAACAGAATTGTAAATAAGCTTTAAAACTTGAAATAAGCCCTAACCTATCAAATTTGGCCTATAAGCTATTTGTGCTCTAAATTTCAGAAGCTAACAACTACTTTTACTATTTGAGAATTAAGATCTAAAATGACTTTTTTAAACATTTTTGAAGCTGATCTAATTGACAGTTTATAACTAACCTTTAACCTATACTTGCACACTTTCTAACACTTGATTCAAATGAATTTAAAGACCATATATAGCACAAAAATTACCATGTAAGGACAGTAAACACAAAGGTACTCAATAAGTTTGTTTAACCAAACTTATTCTCTCAGACTTAAACTTCAAGATCCTATAACCTTTACAAATGTTTCAAGCTTAAAACATTAACCTAGAATGCTAAATAAGCTAAAGTTTAAGCTTATTAAACCTGACTAAGAGGTAATAAGGTCATCAAACAGTATCTACTAAACAAATATTGTTTAAGCCAAACACTCCTTAATAGGTTAAATAACCATGTTTTAGCTTAAAACACTTTGGGATTAACTACAATAAGCCAAAACAGATCTTGATTAAGGTATTTGAAATCTAAATAAGCAAGAATAAGCTAAAATTAAACACTATTTATTACACTAAGAATTGATGACATATTTTTGAGCTTTTGAACAGTTTAGTATAAGATAATAAGTAAATGATCTAAAAGCTAAAACCAGACATGGATGAGCAATAAAACAGTATTCTAAGTAATTAATAACAATGAGGAAAGCATTAATAAGCAAGTAATAAGCTGGAAAAGTAAATGATTGAATGTAAAGCTGTAAAACAGTAAAACAAAAACTCATTGATGCCTTTGCTTAAACAAGGCTTAATTTGCTCCAAGAGCTGATCTATAAAGCTCTAGCTTATCTAATGATAAGCTGGTAAGTCCATAAGCTCATCCATTGTTAGTTTATCATCCATAAAAAGCTGAGGTATTAATTTGGGAGAGATTTGAGTGCTTGAGGCAATTTTTTACCCTAATAAGCTTTGATTATCTAGTGACAACAGTTTATTAAGAGCTTATTTAAGTGAGATCTAACATATTTAAGCTTATAAAACAGTAAGAAAAATGATTAAAAGGTAATCTGAGAAATTTTATTAATATTGAAATGAGGTTACAAAGTTCAAAAGCTGAAATTACAATAAGTTAAAAAAACGAGAAATTATAAGTTCTAAAAGCTACAAATGCAAAAAAAATTAAGATGTCCAAATGAGCTCTCAAAAGGCTCTATTTATAGCCGAAGTGAGAGGTTTGAGGTCTTGATGTGTGTTTGTTGCGTGAGAGAGTTCACCAGCCTTGATCCTAGCCCTCCATTTGCCCTTGTGCTTGTTTAATTCAATCTCAGCCTTTGATTACATGCCCCGTCCCTTTCTCTCAATGATTGACACGGATTGCCAAGCTGTCAGACCATTGACGTCATCCCTTACATCTTAAAATCCTTCTAGAAGCATTGGTAACTTGGGGAGAGCGAGTGGTGCAAGGGATTTACCCTGGTGTGGTTATGGTTAAAGTGAAAAGAGAAGGCGAGATAATTTGGGAGAGATATACAGTATTTTGATTTGGGGCGTTGACCCGTCTTAATATCTCTTGTCCATTTGACCGTGTTAAAAGGGGTTAGGGCTTTTATGATATATCTTGAGCTTTTGATATGAAATTGGGCCGAGGGATATAACTTGGAAATTTTGGGTTTGTTATTAAACATGGGCTTTTTGATTTGTTATATTTTGATTGTAGGCTGACCCGACCCATTTAGTGGGCCCGGGTTGGTCCGCAGAAAGAGGATACGCCTTCGGCTTCAGCTTTTGATACTCTTTCCATCTCGTGTTTGTTTTTGTCCCATTTTGGCCTTCTTCATGTGATATTTGAAATATTCGCACCTACACATCACAAAAGACAAAATACACAATACACAAGATAAAACGGATATGTGATTTCTCACATATCACTTCCTACAAGGATTAATCTTTCTAGCAGAGGCTTGGACATTCCTTGTGTGTTATGCCTGAATTGTGAAAATGCAGTGGAATCTTGTAATCGTCTCTTTTTTTGTTGTTCGATGGCTTTGGATTTGTTTAGGTTGCTTGGTCGATGGTGGAATTTTGATATCATTAATTTGATAGATCCCCTTTCCTGGTAATCGTGGTTTAATGGTCTTCGGCTCAACAACCTCCAAAAGCTTACCTTTGAAGCCTCGTTCTTCTCCATGTGGTGCCATATATGGAAGTACAGGAATGCGGTTTTGTTCTCTTTGAAGAAGCCTTTTAAAGAATTGATTTTTGATAACATTGTTTCTCAAACTTGGTTTTGGTTAACAATAGATGTAGAAGTTTAATGTTAATTGGGTTCGTGGTTAAATGACCCATCAATCGCCATTTCTTCTATGTAATTTTATTTTTTAACCTAGCTTCTTGCTAGCTTTTTTTTAATAAAATTTCGCCGTTCAAAAAAAATATAACCAGTTTGATCCGGGAATACTCTGATTGAACCGGTGCCGATAAACCGGCAAAAACTATCTTTTTTGAGTATATATCATAATTTTTTATTAATCAAATATAATTTACACTATATTTTACATACACATTAATAATAAAAAGTGAGGAAACTAAAACAAAATCAAATACACAACAAATCAAAAAAAATGATAAAATATCATACTACACAAACAAACCAAACAAAAAACAATACATAAACAAAAATAAATTTCACGGCAAGTAAGTCGGGACGATTAAAAAAACCGAATTTCAAAATATTGCTAACTTACTTATTACGACTTTTCTTTATTGAAAACGAAATATATATAGTAGTAATCATTGTACTTTATCACGATGCGATGGTCAAACCATTTTGTTGCAAGCTAGGTCGTCGTCGTAGTAAATTTATGTCCACAATGATGTATTGCTGACACAATATGCATGAATAGATACACAAAACGAATGCATAAAAGCAAAATTAAAGCCTTTGTAGAAACTTGACATTCTAAACATGTCCGGGAAAAAGTTTTGATTATTGGTCCGTCAAAGGGTAGCTCAACTAATCACGTCGACCATGTTCAGTAGCCATAATCTTATGCAACCAAGCTTATACGATTTAAGTTGAGTGGAGCTGAGTCTAGGCACAAGCTTTTCAGGATTTACACCCCCAAGTACTAAACTGATCGAATGGTTAGGTAAGATGCATCAATGCACATATCAACTCAAAGATTAAACAACCTTTTAGGTCATCATTTGGGATCAGTTTAAAGTCCGGTGCAGTTTATGGGTGACTAGCTCATGGGCAACTATGGTTTCCGACCTTTTGATCAACTAATCTACATGGTTTGAAGTTGAACTCACCGTCACACAGATTCAAATTAACCTCGAAGGGTATTGTGATCCCTTATACGGAGTAATACTTTGTTAAGAAAAATAGAACTAAAAACAATACAACAAGCTGTACAAATTGTGTTCGAGTGTACTCTAAGGCCTTTTGGTCTAGGTTTTACAAAAATTTGCTCTTAAAACCTAATAAAACATCATATTTCAAATAAAAGGAATATAAACAAATATTATTCTTTTGGAACAATCCGTTTACTTTGTCGTTTTTCTTTTCAGAACAAACATTTATACTTTGTCAATGCGTGCAAATCAAGCTTCTTAGAAGGTTGAGATATGGCATAAATAAATAAATAAATAATCATCAATTATAATTTGTTGAGAAAGTCCTTTCATTCATATTTTTCAAGACACCTAATAAATATTTTAATCGTCAAGTTGATTCCTTTAAAACCTTAATCAACAAAGATTACTTTATAAAACTCATAATAAAATATAATCATATGTTATCAAACCCCAATTAGACACTATTTTAGAGCATCTTCAATGCTCAAAATTTAAAAGACTTTTTGCATTTATTGGATCTCTTTTTCATTAATGTTAGAATGTTAAAAAATCATGTAAAAATGTTGCCTCCAATGCTAACAAACTTTTACAAAATCTTTTGTATATATAAAACAACTACATTAATTGATGTGGTGAGAGTGCAAAAGTTTTTAGCAATGACTTGGTAAACACCAAGTCTTTCACAAAAAGCTTTTGTAAAAGCTTTAGTCACAATGGCAAAAGACTTTTCAAAAGACTAGGTAAAATAGTAAAAAGTCATGAAAAGCTTTGCCATTGGAGTTGCTCTTATCACTTTTTTTAGCATTGGTAGAATATCATCAATTGTTCCTTTATACGTCTTAGTTATTAATCCTCTGTGTGAGAAATTTTTATGTATTGTTTCCAGATAAACTTGAATTACATAAATTTGATTCCTTCAAATTACATTTAGAATACTATGAATCCTATAATTAATGGATTAGAAACTTTATACCAATATAAGGTATATTGGGCATAGTTTTTTTCTTTCTATATTATCTTATGCTTTTGTCTATACAAACTTATTATTATAAGTATTCATGATATTGTTAATCATACATATTATCATGCTTATAGATGATAATTTAAATGAAAATAATATTATGAAATATGAGTAGACTCTTTAGAAAAGATAGAAGGTTTGCGCGTTTTTATTTGGTGATCTCACTAGACCTATATCTACCCCCTAAAAAAAAGCCACTGCTTTTCTATCACAATAATACGCATATACTTTAAGAAAATAAAAATATAGAAACGCATCTATATAAAAGTATTCCATTTCTTCTAAAAATTAACCTCATAATTCATCTGATTGCTTATTATATATTTAAAATCGTGAATATTGAATTATTATTTAATATATTAATATAACATACTAATTATTCAAGAGCAAAAGAAAAATATCGATTAGAATTATAGTAGCTGATTAAGAAGTAAAATTCTAAAAAAATAATAATAAGGTTTTGGCTAATAAGAAGTGAATTTTTATTACAACGGGTGAACGACATGTCTTTCTCCCTTAAACGTCCCTCTAAAGATCTTATCTTCAATGATATCAAGCTCGCCTCCTACAATTGGATTTCTTCTAGAGTTAGAACGGTTAGGTTTAATTGGATGGAATGGTTTGATAATCCGCGTAATTAATACTCGTTGTAACTAATCATTGTTCCGCTTGCTGCTAGCTTCATGTTAGCTAGCTCTTTTGATCAGGGGCTGAACATGCTTAATGCAGAAAGTCATAATGATAAGGGGGCTCAATGTAAAAAACTAGTAGAAAAGCGGCTTGTAATATAGATAATTAATAAATAAGCTCATTAGGGGTGGCTTAGCACTCACTAGTCCCCTTACTAGCTCCACCCCTGCTTTTGATTACATATACTGATATACATATTGTTGTTAAAAAAAAGTAAACTAAATAATTCAATCATAATCAAGTGCTAGTAGTAAATCCGTATTTTTAAGGATTGTTTCCATATTTTTCAGAATTCTCATTAGGAAAAAAAATAGCAAGATCTTTTTTTTTAATAGACAAAGTGATATTTTATGTCTATTGTTTGGATTTTAAATAACAACATGTACATTAAGTTAGTTGAAAGAAAATTAAATTTAGAGGCTATGTTTTAAGGGTCATGTTTCACATTTCCCCTATTGTTTTGCATGCAACTTGCAAGCAAATTACAGTAAATGCTAAATATCTCTATCGTTATATATGGCGCAGACATGGACGGTGAAAAAGCTCGGCAAAGGCATCCATGTTAAAACGAGGGGACGGAACACAATCTTCCGTAGAAAACATTTAGATGTGCCGCTAATTATAAATATACACAATAGCCGACTGTCCACTGTCGTTTTGACAGTGGGCCAGTGGCTACAGTAACAGGCTCTCATTTTTGGGCCAGCCCTTTTTTTTTTTTTTTATTTGCATGCACAATGTGGTTTGGAAAAAAATAATAGTACAAAGTTTTGATTTATTAGATAAATAAATACTCGCGGAAACATCTTCAGATAGTGCCTAATAACTTTAAATAATCGATATGGTCACAATACGTACAACTCTATTATATTAAAAAAAACAGATGATAACAAAAAAAAAACAACACTTTAAACATTTAAACATGAGGCATAGCCTAAAATTCGCATAAAATTGGCCCAAAATTTGGCTCCAAAGTAAAAAAAAAGAATAAACTAACTTAAAAATTAGCCTGAAATCTGGCACCCAAAGTTTAAAAAAAAAATAACAAACGGCAATTCCCTCAACTTTGTAAACTATTACGATTTTCTGACACAAAAATCCCGTAAAAAAATTAACAAAAAAAAACACGTCAAGTTTTTATTGTTCACAACTTTGTTACATTCATCGGTCCCAATATAAGATATTCGAACGTCCCAAAAAAAAGAAATTGTTCGGGAAAAATTAACCCTCCTCCTAACGCAAAAATAAATTTCCCGATTCGTACAAAAAAGGAAATATCCGGAATAAAACTTAGCCAAAAAAAATACAAAACTGGACCCTCAACCTTTTAATCTATTTTACGACCTTTTTAATGATTTTCTTACACAAAAAATCCCGTAAAAAAATTACAAAAAAAACACGCTAGTTTTTATTGTTCAATCTTCTTACATTCATCGGCCCAAATAAAAAGATTAGCTGAACCGTTCTCAAAAAAAGAAAATATTCCAGGAAAAAATTAACCCGTCCCACGCAAAAAAAATTCTGCCGAATCGTACAAAAAATAAAATATCCGGGAAAAAATTAGCCAAAAAAAAAACAACCCAAAAATAGCCTAAAATCTGGCCCAAAGTAAAAAAAAAAATCAAAAACGGACCCTCATCTTTTAACTATTTACGATTTTCTTACACAAAAATTCCCGTAAAAATTTAACAAAAACCGTCCAAAAAAAAAGAAAAATATTCAGGATAAAAAAATTTAGCCCGTCCCAACGCAATTTTTTTTCCCTCGAATATACAAAAAAAAGAAATTATTAAAAATTAACCCGCCATCCGTCATAACGCATCGCCAAAAAAAATTATTCGAGAAAAAATTAGTCCCGCCGCAACGCGCGGGTTCTTTTGCTTGTTATTCAACATAAAGATAATTAAGTAACAAAAGCTAACATAACCTATCCAGGAAAGCAGGCCTTTGCACAACACTCTCCACTCTTAATCCGTTTGTACTTTGTACTGATATATACAATATAGGGGGTGCCCTTCATAATTCGCCAAAAAACATCGATTTTTAATGTAAAATTGACCTTTTTTTTAAAGTGCACCCCACTACAAAATCAAATTGCCTTCCATGTTAAAGCAAAACAGTGTAAAAACCTTATATCTCCGTCTTCATCTTTGTGCGCAAAACGACTTTTGTCAAGAATTTTTTTTTTTGCCCCCGTCCTCTAACTTCCTGGTTCCGCCACTGGTCCAGAATGTATGTTTCAGAATCGACAGTTCAACCCATGCATGCTTTTTCATAAGCCGCTCTGCTATAACGTTTCATAGATTTATTTTTAGTTGGATTATTTTATCAAATCGAGTAATAACATAAGTAATAGACTACATTATTAATCATTTTCTTGTATTTGCCTAATGATTGAATAGTTTAAAAGTGCCACATTACCTTTAAACGTAAATCTTATATTAAGAATGTTTTTAAAATTGTGTACCTTTCACAGATATTTCTAAAAAAAAATTGATTAACTTATTGTAAGAATATAGCTTTATCTTCCGTAAACGTCAAACAAACGTTCAAGGAATGGCATTATGCAAACATTTTAATCCATTGACTGAAGTTTTTATAATATCTGCCCACTTGTTAATTTCTACTAATTAAGTAGTAACCACTCTTTAATTAAGTCATATTTTCATTTTCACCTATAACAAGTGACAAAAAGACTTTATATGTAGTTACGACTTGGCTTAAGATGCTTACCTATACATCAGCAAATAGTACCAAACACAAGTCAGAACATTTACACCTCATTTGAACGTATTTTGTTTCTTAGAACTTTAAAATTTTGTCTCTACATGTATAAAACTCGGTGAAGAATAGTTGTGCGTATAATATAGATGTCACTAGCGAAGTTTCAACCACTTTTTTTCAAGGCTTCAAAAAACACAATCTCACATATCATTTAAATACAACACACTTTCTTTCATTCCTCTTCATTAATTACAACAAACTAATATCCAAAATGAACATACCTTCCCCTAACCTTAAATTTGTTTTTCTTGTTCTTCTAGGTTTCTTCACAACTCTTTCTCATCAAGCAACATCTCCCCCAAACCCTAGGCTCCAAAATGCATATTATGCTCTCCAAGCATGGAAACATTCGATAACCTCAGACCCTCGAGGATTCACTTCCAATTGGTACGGCTATAATGTGTGTAACTACACCGGGGTGTTTTGTGCACCTTCTTTAGACGATGCACATCTCACCACGGTCGCTGGTATAGACCTAAACCATGCAAACATCTCTGGGTCTTTACCTGAAGACCTAGGGTTACTCACTGACCTCGCGTTGTTCCACATTAACTCTAACAAGTTTTGTGGAACATTACCCAAGTCTTTTGTGAAACTACGCCTTCTTTATGAAGTTGATATAAGTAATAACCGTTTTTCGGGCAGTTTTCCTTCTGTGGTTCTTTCACTACCTTCTCTCAAATTCCTAGATATTCGGTTTAACCAATTTAAAGGTGACATTCCTTCTAAACTATACGACCTTAAACTCGATGCCATTTTCGTGAACAACAACCAATTCGATTCTAGTTTTCCAAAAAACCTAGGGAACTCTCCTGCTTCTGTGTTGGTTTTTGCTAACAACAACATCAAAGGTTGCTTGCCTTCGAGTATAAAGAAGATGAGCAAGACTTTAGAAGAGATTATTCTAATGAATGTGGGATTAAGTGGTTGTTTGACGCCAGATATAGGGTCCCTAAAGAAGCTAACAGTTTTCGACGTGAGTTCTAATTCACTTGAAGGGATGTTACCCGAAAGTATAGGAGAAATGAATAGCTTGGAACAATTAAATGTTGCTCACAACAAGTTTTCGGGTGATATTCCATCTAGTATATGCTCGTTGCCACGGTTGGAGAATTTCACGTACTCGGATAATTACTTCTCGGGTGAGCCCAAGATTTGTCTCAAACTCGCGGACAAAGATGACCGAAAAAATTGTATTCGTGATAGGCCGGCACAACGATCAGTGGCCGAGTGTAAAGCCTTTTATTCTCGTCCCATTAATTGTCGTGGTTGCGCAGCTCCTCCTCCTCCTCCTCCACCACCACCACCGCCACCGCCACCGCCACCTCCTAAGCATCATTGGCTGCCACCCTATGGCCACAAACCATATAGCCCACCAGCTAAATACTGAATACATAGATTTAAAAAAGAAAAAAAAAAGTATTGATGAATAAGGCAAGTGGAAATAGTTTCGTGTGAGATATGTTGATGTTGATATGTTTACTTCTCTTAATTGTTGTAGCTTTTTTTAATTAAAGTTTGGTTGCATTTTTTTTAATGAATTTCGGCTGGTGATTAGTTTAATTTTGTAAGAATATTTCAAGATATTTAGCAGCTTATATCTTAGCTTCTTTGATATCATAGGTGGAACTGAAGAACAAATAAGCCCAGTTCGTCAAGTTACAAGTTGCAATGGATTTGAACTGAGCGTAGATTGATATTCGTACTTATCTCTCAAAACTATTCTATTTAACTAGTTAAGCAAATATTGTTAAACTATATATAGTTTGTTATTATGCTTTCCGATAATATCATTCTTTTATGTGTAATCTAGCCCGTTCAGTACAACGTAGGAGTACACGATTACAGTATATATGGAAAGTAATGGAGATGATAGTTGATTTAAGCTAACTATGAGATTGAGTGGATGACGTGATGTCATTTTTTTTTTTGAACGACAAATTTATAGAACTAGCAAAGAGCTAGAAAAACATTACAAGGAAATTAAATGAGGGGTTTTTAACCAAGAATCCCAAGAAAACGTCCTATTACATCGACTAGAACACCAATTAAAAGACAAAGACACGATATCATCAAACAACATCGATCTTCTTGGAGGGGATGCATCAAAAATATATCGATTCCTGAATCTCCAAATAGACCACCACGCAATATAAAACCAAATATACCACTCCAAAAAAGAAGCCAACGCCTGCCAGTCTAACTCCCACCAATGACACAACCGCCGGAAGATATTCTTAGCCATATCACAACCAAATAGAAGATGATGAATGTCTTCCTCCGAAGAAGAGCATAAAGGGCAGGAAATCGAATCCACAATGATACCTCTACGTGAAAGATTAACCCTCGTAGGAAGAAAATCTCGACGGGCACGCCAAACAAAAACATTGATCTTAATAGGAATACACTTAATCCATCTCGTTGCATCAGGAAAGGAGGGAAGAAACATATTGTCGAGCAGATTCCGAACATTTTTTACCCGAAACTCTCCATCACCAGAAAGGTCGCAAACCCATCTATCTGCTGAAGAAGACAACGAAACCGAAGCCAATAAAGCGGTTATATCCACCAGTTGTTGGGATTCCACACCGTCCCTCACTTTTTTTTTTTTGAACGGCAAAAATTTATTAAACTAGCAAGGAGCTAGAAAACAATTACAAGGAAATAAATTGGGGATTTTTTAACCAATCGTCCCAAGAAAACGTCGTATGACAACGACTTTTACACCAATTGAAAGCACAAAAAACTATAGCATCAAAAATTTCCGAACGTCGTGGAGGAGATTCTTCAAAAATGATCCGATTCCTAAAGTTCCAGATAAACCACCAAGATACGAAGAACACTCCCTCCAACATAGCTTTGTTTTATCTACAAGGCGTCCAACAAGTGAAATAAGAAAGAAAATAAAAGGGAAGCTAAATTGCTTACAGTGAAATGGATCGAAGATTTAAGAAGAAGAGCCCGATTAAGGGCATGGAAGCTAGATACCCCTAAACCCCCATTTTTCTTCGACGCTAAGACTTTAGGCCAAGCAGCCCACGTAATCTTTTTAGATGAAGGATCCATACCATTAAAGAACTTACTACGAATAGCTTCCATGTCGTGACGTCATGTGATGCCAGTTATATGAGAAATGTTAGAAAGCTGCAAAGTGACTAAGTTTGAAGGATTAGCCAGATAACAGCATGTCTAATCCTTATCAATGCCATCTAAAACTGTAATATAAAGTTTTCAAAATGATCTACATATTATGTTACTCGTATTTCATTAACTAGAATAGTATAATATAAGGAATCGTCAATGATACTGCTCACTCGTGTCCCAGGGTTTTGACATTGTCATTGCTAGATTGATGGTTTTGACTCGGTCTGTTTGTGTAAAGTTATTTATTTTTCTAGGCCGTGATCGTGTTATATATAGCAACATCATGATGTCACTCGTTGATTGTTACAGTTATTAATTTGTGCAGTCTAATGTAATTTATAATGTCCCACTAAACGTCAGTTAATCCAGTCTTAACACACAAGATCGTCTCGAAAAGGTCATTTGATTTTATCAAAGATAAGAAGTGATTATGCCTGGTATGTTATGCCAGGTATTGATTGCATAGTTGCTCGGAATTTATGGATTATTTGGTTCTAATATGGTATCCGGTCATCTGGGATTATCCAACGAACTTGACATGTCTTATACCTTGGGCCGATCAAACCAATGTTCAAGGTACAATTAAATCTTTCTTTGATTCGGTTACAAACCTACATTTTCAATCGTACGGAGGTATCCGAATAATATTTGCTTTGATCTCAAGCCTCCGAGAAAAGATACACTAGGTAATGACATAATAGTCTTGTCTCTCTGGAGAGAGACAGGGGCAATCAAGTTGAGCATGAAATCTTGATGTTGAAAGAACAACGTGTACATGGGCAAGAGGATGAGTTTCTGTGGCGTTTAAAGGATGATACTTACTCTGACCGGTTTCGATCAAAGGAAACATGGCAAATCCTTCGTGACTCTTGACCCGCTTGGGACTGTCATCGAGGTATTTGGTTTTCTTTCGCTCTCCAAAGTTCGCTTTTTTGTCTTGGCTCGCAGCAAAAAATAGGCTTGCCACGGGTGAGAAAATAGAGTGTTGGAATATAAAAGTTCAGGTTGGTTGTTCCTTTTGTGCGGAACCGAGGGAGACACAGGAACATTTGTTCTTCGATTGTCTATACTCAAGGCAAATATGGGAAGCTTTGGTGGGGGTTTAGGATTCTCAATTTACGTGGGAATGGACAAACATTTTGAACTAAATCTCTCAGGATGCAAGGATCGATATGAGCCTTTTCATTGTGAGGTTTTTATTCCAAGCTACCACACACTCTTTATGGATAGAGAGGAGACATGGAGAAAACCTGATCCCCAATACAATTTTGGTGAGAAAGATTGACGTTATGGTGCAAAATAGGTTAAGCACAATGCGGATGAATGCTGTTAAGAATTTCGAAGACGGCATTCATATTTGGTTTGACACAAGAAGAATATTATGAGATTTTAAGTTGGTTTGATATTTGTTTAAGATAAAAAAAAATGTTTGAAACTTGCCTTTAAACAGTTTATTTTTCTTTAAATAAATTTTAACAATTGATTAAAATAATAATAATAATAATAATAATAATAGTCTTGTCTCCCATCTGGATAGTTAATAGAAGTAAGTTGATTACTTAACATTGGATCGACTGGAATTTAAATCCAATTAATTCTTGTAACGTTATTCTGTAATTATAAATATACACAATCATGGACAAAAACGCTGTCGTTTTGTCCTTGGGTTGCTACAGTACCTTTTTGGGCTATTATTTTTGGGCCGGCTTGGGCCAGCCCAATTGGGTTTTTTTTTTTTTTTTTTTTTAATTTGTATGCACAAAGTAGGAGGGAAAAAAAATTAAAAAAGTTCTGATTTATTCAGATAAAAAAAATACCCGCGGAAACATCTTCGATACCTAATAACTTTAAAATAATCGATATGGTCACAAACGTACAACTCATTATATTAAAAAAAAATCATATAGCAAAAAAAAACACTTTAAACATGAGGCCCAACACATAAGCCATATAAAAAAATTGTACTTAATATACACATTTGTCAAACAAAACTAGCCTAAAATTCGCATAAAAATCTGGACCACCCAAGTAAAAAAAAATACAAAACGGTCCTTCAACTTTTAAACTATTTAAGATTTTCTTACACAAAAATCCCCGTAAAAATAAATAACAATAAACACGTTCTAGTTTTTATTGATCAACTTTTTTTACTTCATCTGTCAAAAAAAGAAATATTCGTGAAAAATTAACCCGTCCCAACGCAAAAAAAAAATTCCCGATAGTACATAAAAGGAAATATCCGAGGGGAAAAATTAGCCGAAAAAATAGCCTAAAAATCTGGCCCAAAGTAAAAAAAATACAAAGACCCTTTGGGACTGTCATCGAGGTATTTGGTTTTCTTTCGCTACTCCAAAGTTCGCTTTTTTGTCTTGGCTCGCAGCAAAAAATAGGCTTGCCACGGGTGAGAAAATGGAGTGTTGGAATATAAATGTACAGGTTGGTTGGAATATAAATGTTCACGGGTAAGATAAAAAATGTTTGAAACTTGTCTGTAAACAGTTTATTTTTCTTTGAATAAATTTTAACAATTGATCGACTGGAATTTAAATCCAATTAATTCTTGTAACGTTATTCTGTAATTTTTTGTCTATGGTCTCTTCCTATAGAGGCCTTTAATAAACTTTTGCCGTTCAAGAAACAGAAGTGAGAGAACTGTTTTTAACCCATTTCAACCCATTTGCTGATTATGAACTAGTACTTATACCTTACGTAATAATTCAGCCCATTTCTTTGTCTCGATACCAGGCTTCAACTCTTCGAGTATAAAGCCAATCTGTAGAGAACAGAGTCCGCAACATGTTCCTTTTATGAATGCCCGTGAGTTTTGTTGATATCAAATTCGGTTTTCGGTTCATTTTGGTTTTTCAGTTTCACCCAAAAGAAAATTTTAATCGAACCAACCAAATCAAATAACCGAACAACCTCATAACCGAATCGATGAACACCCCTATAAGTATTAAATAACTGTCATTCAATAACAGGCAAGATATAAATATAATACGCTAAATAGTTTTGTTGTAACTTGGATACATTTTGAACTAATTATCTCGTTAAAGTTTAATTTACGTATCGAAAACAAGACATTTGATATAACCTTTGAGTGCTCTGCGCATGAATGCGTTTTGCCTGGGCATATGAGGAATAACTTGATCACGTGTCCGATAATGTAGCTTTTTGTTTTGTATAACTCGATTAAACTTGTAAACTGGTCATGCTCTAGTTGCATTAGATCCAAATAAAGTTCACTAGTTGCACGCGTGATGAAGTTATCTCGATATATTTCCAAACTAATAATGTAATCTAAAGAACCGAGTTAGACGCTTCAGGGGGCAAGCTGTTCGATGTGTTTTGATAGCATCCATGCATGTCACATTGAGTGAAAATCGACCTTCCTTTATGTTCGATGTGTACACGAATTTTCAGCCATGTTACTCCCCTTTGACTTATTTTATGTTTACTTTAGTTTCAATTTTGACTATATTCTTTGTATCTGTGTCAAAGAAGTGTCAAACTACCTGATTTTGTTAACTTAGATCCGACTAGTCGTAAAAAAAAAGTAAAGTCAACGCATCACGTTAGGCTAGATCCTCTTATGATACACGTACTCCCAGTTGACATTTTATGTTTTCTTTATTTCAATTCAGTGTCATAAAATTTGGCCAAATTCAACTTCATATTTTTTGAGTTTTAGCTCTTTGCTATGCTCGCTAATAAAATCGTCCTAAAAAAATCAAGTAAACGAGTCCAATATGAAAAACTAATGTGTTAGAAACTTGGAAGTAAAAAAACAAGCGAAACTTGGTTTATCAACGGCTCGGGTGTGGGTGACTAGAAGATAAATTCGACGACTTGTATGAAAGTTTCTTTTCCGTGACTTATTGATACAGTTATTACCATATAATGCTATCAACATAATTTGGACAAATTTTTGTTTTGGTTCACGGAATGGAAGAAGTAACTAGACGTGTAAACTACGAGTCGTGCTTTGAAGAGCTCAAGCCCGAGCTTCTGATATGACTTCTGATAACATATATAAATGTAATATAATTATATACTCCGTATTCATATAGTTTCTAGAGCAATGATAAAGATGATTAACTCACGTGTCTAATAACATGTCTAATCTTTATAAAAATTAACACATGTAATGGTCGTTTTATCTCTCCTTATCTAAATCTTTGAATTCGACATGCGTTGCAATCATATTTTTAAGCATAAGCACAATTTTTAAGCACATCAATCATTTTCTTATAAGCAATTGTGATACATTTTCGAATCAAATAGTTTTTTTCTTTTTTTTTCTTTCTAATACTCCGTAAAAATCTCTTCGAAACATGTTTTTTATTGTAAAATATTATTATGGGCTATGTCTATTCATCATATATCTTTAGGTGAAAACTAAGGTTTTAGCCTTATATATACATGTAACATCTGTATTCATCAAGCAATCAATCAATAATAACTCTTCTCCTTACTTTCACATCAGCATGAAGTTTGCTTCAAAAAGGAAAAGAAAAAAAGGTAGGAAACATTTTTAGTTATCATCTGTTTGCTATACGAGCAACAATTAAGAAGCTTCCTCCAATTATCATCTGTGTGCTACTAGCAACAAGTATCTTACTTGGAGTTTATAAAAACAATAAATGTTCTATGATGATTTAAAAAAAATGTGTTTAATCTTCATGTTAATCTCTTAAACTCTCTTATATTAACAAGAACAATAAATGTTCTTTTATGACTAAAAAGAGAGAATCAAAATAACACAATCTCATATTGATATTTTTTTAATTATTCATTACATTTGTTTATGTTATGTTTGTTTATTTTTATAGTATCATTTATGTTCTTTTAGTTGTTTCTTTTGTTACTGTGAACAATGCTATATACATCTGTTTGAAAATATTAGATGTTATCTTATATGTGTATGACACGATGCAGTTTCATAAGGTAAATCTTAGAATTCCAATATATTAATTTAATGTTTACATTATTTGTTTGAAACATGTTTAAAGTAAAACATATATATGAGTACTTTGTGATGTGTATAACGGATTTGTAATCTAAGTCTTATTTAATCACGATCATTGTAATACGTTATTTGGGCGGTGCTAGTTGGTTTTTTTTCTTTTTATTATTGATGTAAAATTTGACATATATACTTCATACATTGGTGTATTTCAAAAAGTGATTGGTGAAAAAGGAGAGATAAAAAAATGTAATACACTTGTCACTTCATGAATAGCAGGGTTCTAAATAGCGGCGCTATAGCGCGAGGCGTGGCCTTCACGTTACGAAACAGGGCAAGGCGTCATCTTGAGGCGTGGCGTGCAATAAGGCGCCATAAAGCTAGCGTGATTTTTTTTGAAGCTTTAAAACATTTCATGGATTTAAGCTTATTTACAAGTATTTATGCTTTGGGTTGTATGGGATTCGGGCTTAGTAACCCCGTTACTCAATTTTAATCCTAGTAGCTAACTAATATTGACCACTCTATAAATATTTTTTGCCGCCTTGAGTCACGCCTTAAAAACGCTATGACGCAACGCCTCACGCTAAAACTTGAGGCTTGGCTATGCCGCTACGCCACGCTTCACGCTATTTATAACCTTGATGAATAGTTAGGTCTAACTTTATGTCTCTATTATAAGCATGAATATCAATGCTCAAAATATAATTTTGGTTAACGAAATTTGGTTAACAAATTTTGGTGTGCACTTGTTGCGTGATTATTTTTTAAATTAACAAACTTTCTTTTGAGATATTGAGATTTGAATTTTCAATTGAGGTATTATTGGATTATATATCGATCTAAACTTGTTTTGGTAGCTAAAGTTATACATCGAATCAAGAACTTAAAAAGTAAATGTATACATTTTTTTTCTTCCTGAAACCGGCATGTGTGAATTGATCTACCACCACATATTTTGGTCAATTAGAAAGAAAAAAATAGATTTACAATTCAAGTTATTCGTAGTTTATAAAGAATGGTTCCACAGATTACTATTGTGATTAAATATAGATAATTGTGTTTTTTTCTTAAAAATTAAACTCTTTCTATAATTTACAAAAACACAAAAATATTCTATTATGATTACATAAAAAGAATCAAATAATACAATCATTGTGTTATTTTTTTTATATATATGATCCTCAAGATCTATTAGAACTAAAAAAATATTATAACTTCATGTTATGATTATATTTATTCATTATAAAACCTCAAGTTTTATAATAATGTATATAATTAAAATACAATAACCTCAAGTTATTGTTGTGTCTTTTAAAGAACCTCAAGTTCTTTAGATGAGTCACGATAACATGACCTCATAGTTATTGTTATCGTTATTTTCTTTTATGAACCTCAAGTTCAATTATGATTCCTCAAGAGAATCACAACAACATAACATCAAGTTATGAATATGATGGTTTAAAGAACCTAAATTACTACTATGATTTCCTCAAAAGAATCAATAACATAACCTCAAGTTATGTTACAATTTTATTTTTCAGCCTCAAATTCATATTTTACATTGACTCTTAAAAAAGGATCAAAATGTATCATAACATCATGTTATGATTACACTTATTTACTAAAGAACCTCAAGTTCTACTACAATGAATATAATCAAAATACAATAACCTCAAGTTATTGTCTTAATGTTTAATCATGATTCTCACAAGAGAATCACATACAACATAACCTCAAAGTTATTGTTATTACATTTTTGACACGACATAAATTTAATGATTAACATAACTTTAAGTTATACTTATATACTTTTAAGGACTTGGTCTCTTATGAGTCTCCTAAAGTCGAAACAACATAACCTCATGTTATGATTGTGTTTTTTTAAGAACATCATGTTCTATATGATTCCTCAAGTGAATCACAAATAAAATATCACATGAGAATGTGTATAATGATCATCATAAAGATCTTCATTCCCTCATGTGAATGTGATGAAATGATCAATATAAAGAACTACATTCCCTCAAGTGAATGTAATAAAATGATCAATATAAGATTATCATTCCCTCACCTGAATGTGATGATATGATCAACATAAAGATCTCCATTTCCTCAAGCGAATGTGATAAAATGATCATCGTAAGATGTTCATTCCCTCAAGTGAATGTGATATAATGATTAATATAAGATCTTCATTCCTGTAAGTGAATGTGATAATGTAATAATAAATGTCTAAAGATCATTTATCACGGTAAAGGATATGGTCAAGGTAATATGAAAATGAAAAACCACTAGTAGTGGCAAAATAAGAAAGGAGCAAACAAATATGTGATTTATGCAAAAACACAATGTGATGTATGTAAAATACAAGTGTGTCAAATATATTACACATTATATTCATAGATGTAAGAATCTATGCTAACATATTTTGCTCCGTAAAATAAAATGTAAAATTATCATGAGGAATGAAGTTCAATATTAAGGATACATTATATTCTTTTGTATCTTTCTCGACATGCATTATACATATATTACTGCAAGATAATCACTAGTCATAACATAAGTTTATGAGCAGTAATTATAATATTTTTTTGGCATGATCGGTTACACCATCCCGAGTCATTAATGATGCGAAAACTATGAAAGAATAAGATTCTTCAATTTAATGTTCTTATCTCTCAAAAGAAGTTGATTATTCATCTATCAACTAGATTTGGGGACTTAATCCCTCAATTTGCTAGAAAGAAAACAAGTGGATACATGTAAGCATATAAATCCATTGTATGAATCATTTAGAGTTTTTAAATTGATGCATCGTCTAAAT
>BQNB010041252.1:35686-46883 GCA_026074375.1 Tanacetum coccineum
TTACACCAAAGGTCCTTAAACCTTTGCACCGTTAGTCCAAAAGGACTAACAGTGTCAGTCCAAAAGGACTAACGGTGCAAACTGATATGTGTGAAAACACATATCCGTTTTATATCCAAAATGTAGAATTCTAGTAATGTTATGATCAAACCAAGAACAAGAGTGAGATGTGGGTTGTGATGTTAGAGATAGAATCGATGGAAAGTGGATAAAGTGTATTATGATGAAATGTTACCAATGGAACAACCAACCCCTCTCCTAGCCTTGGAGAGGGATTATATATCTCCTATAGTGGCCGGCCCATAGGTTCTAATGGGCTTCCCATGGGTCTTGGGCCGGACTAGATTATTAAACTAATGTTACACATACTACGAGCTAAGACTTAATACAACTTAGAATTGACCGACACTTTTCGTGTTTCCAATAATCTCCCCCTAAGGGAGGCCACTCCAATTTACAAAACTTTAAACCTAGCATACTATGCTTCATCTTTAGTCTTTAGCTCGTACTCTTGACTTTCTCTTGTGAATATGTTGTAGTGATCTTTGATTTCTGGGTTGAGCTTGTTCCTTGAACTTGTATTTGACATTGTGATCTTGAGCATTCTGAGATCATCAACCAAGCACAACCTCTTTGCCATCTTGAGACTTTGCCATCTTGTGGACTTGTGATTTCTGGACCGACATGCTCATACCTTTCTTGAATGGTTGACTTGAAAAACTTCAATGCTATGTCTTTCTTGAGATTCGTTAACTATAATACTTTGTCACTTAGAGAAAGACATTCGGTATCAGAGTAGCGGAAGTCTTGAAATATGTATTTGAGCCTTTCATGAAGTCCTTATGTTTGTCTATCGGGTATGAGCATGTGGCTATGGATCTTGTGAGTCAGCTGGAATCAGGAACCTCCACCACCATCTTTAAATATCCTGCATGAAAACAGTTAGCAATAAAGCGGGGGGACGAATATGGCTTTGTCATTCGCCCAGGTTTGGTTGGAGTAACCTTCAAATCCGTGAGGATAGACCTGTGATCAGATAGATTCAATTTAAGAAGAATCTTCTTGACAGGATTTCCAGCTGTAGTATTGAATCTTTCTAACACATAAGTATTAGATTCATCGTACTCAGCATGTTCTCATTATCGGAACGTCTCAAAGCAGACAGCACGATAAGAGTGAACCAGTGAGTTACTATCTCACCGATTGATATAGAAAATCGATTTGAAAATCAATCAGTGTATCACTTGCAAAAGTGTTTTTGTGACACACCGAAAGTGTTAATCATTTCAAAAATTCATTAACAACCGTTGATCCATTTCCTGGAACAAGTTTGATTCATATAGAATCGCACAAGTCAGCTACCATGAGCTTGTTTGATGTTGGCTCAAGCAGGATTTCCATCTTCATTGTGAATATTTACATATCACTCGGATGTGCAGGCAAAATCTCAAGGATAATGCGTAGGACTCTTAATATATATCTTGTTATTCATAATGTGTGACATAGCAAGCATGATTTGACAAGTGTCCTAATAAGATTTATGGATGATCTATTTTTGGCTCTAGACTCAATAGTGCACTTTGTTTTTAGTGATCGGAGGTTGGAGCAGACTGCCACCTTTTCAATATCAACTAACTCGGAGTGAGAAAGTCGATAGAAATGCGTGTAATCTCCGTGAGAAATGAAACAAGAGTCTTTTGAGAGACCTTGAGTGGCTAGGGAGGGTTGTGCATAGCGTCACTGGGTCCATGACTGTCTTCAATGTCAGACAACAACTTAGTGTTTTCGACAGATTATGTATTGACCCGGTTTCTGCCTAAGTGTATGGAGGGCTTCTTTCTTTTCACCCTTTATCCTTACATTTATTTTTCATTCTTCAACCCCTTCAATGCTTACCGAGACTTCATAACTAACACCTTGTTGGGTTTGTTCCAGTGTTAGCTCCATCTCAGTCGGCATTATTCCCGATTCTTACTTTTTCTCCTTTTGTATCATACCTAAGGACTTCTACACTAACTAGTGGATATCCCTGGGTAGATCCCTTCGGTTCTGGTTGGATCATGGGATTTGAATACCTATGCCTAACCACCTTATAACTCCATAAATTTAAGTACATGGTCGGTCTTTGGGGTATTCCATCACAATCAAAACCAAAATCACTAAAAAAATTCAATCAAAGTGTTTGATATAAATATCAAAAGATTTACACTTTGAGAGTTTTCATCATCACTAAAAGCTCCCCCTTAACATGTGCACCGTAATCGTAGTACATGCTAAGTGTTGGAGTGCATTCAGTCCATTTTATACGATCACATGACAATACAATTAAGATTTAGTTTAATCACATTTTCTCCTATTATCCAAAATGTTAATCCCTTGATATTTTGGATATCTTAAACGTTAAGGGACAAAATGTTACATAATCACTATTAGGAATATTTTAATGCTCCCCCTCAAGTTTTGAGGGTATATAAGACTGTGTTGAGTATAATAATTTGAAATTTTTTGAATTTACTAAGAAATTCTTGAAAATTTTATACTCGAGCACACCTTATTATCACCATAAGTCTACACTACTTATATACAAATTCACAAGTTTATGATATACGAAATGACCTTTGAGATATGAACATAATATGACAAAGTCATATTGTTCTTTGTAGCAGTCTGAGATCAGTTCCGTAGAGTCTACCGCCAACAAATTTCTCTAAACTCCTCATCATCCTCCTTTCCTTTAGCAGCTTGTTGATGTCCTTGATCATGAAATGAGCTCTTTTCTTTTCCAATGTGCTCCATCTTCTCTTCGGCAAGTACTCCATGTCGATATTCTTGGTAATGTCTTCGAGCGAAGAAAGAAGTCTTGTTAACGTGCCATCACTGAACTTGTACAGTTCATCAGAGCGCATCAACCTGTTCCTCTTGTAGTCATCGACATAAATGAATCCTTGAGGGTCTCTATATGGAGTGTACGGGTGCCTTTTTCTAAGATCTGGTCTTGCTTGGTGACGTTGATCTTTTTTTGATAACTTTCAACTCCAAGTTGAAGATCCTTGACTTGCTTCTGAATAACCGGACTTCTGGTGAACATCCTTAGGGCTATTACGAAGTCAGCAGCATCATCCACTAAAAGATTTGTGAGCCAATTCTGAACCACAAGAATTAACATATCCTCGATATCATTGATCCAAAGTCGTGGAAAGTCACCTTCCTTGAATCTGTATAATATGTTATCAGCTATTCTTACTACAATCTCTTCCAAGTACCCGTATCCATGTTTCCTCATTACCTTGACATGAGTGACTGCCAGAATATGTTTTGTAGAATATATATCTCCTCTTGATTGTATGTCTCTTGCATATTCATAGAAGGACTTACGTTGTTCTCTCCAATGTGAGATACCTCATAATGCATATCTATCATAAGCAACTTTAACAGGACTCTATATGTTTGGAACAATGTCTTCAATGCCAAGTAGATCATACTGATCGACCTTTGACTTGGTAGTAGACATCGTGTATGTCATAGTCGAAACTCCTCCTTGTAGATACTTGAGATCATTGTTGATGAAGAATTTGAATGGTACTCTTTGACGTTTTCCACGCGTGATCAAAGGAAGGGGTTTGGAAAGATCACATGGGTAGTCACCGCCTTCAGGATTTTCCCAATCAAGCTTTTCTGAAAGAGCCTTGTATCATTCTTCAAAGTTATATTCTAATTCAGCATAATTAGAGCGGGTGCCTTTAAGTAGTCTGAATGCTGGTCCTAACAGGATTTCTTGAGTTAAATTCTTGATTTTCAGGCCATTCAAGATGTATCTAGAGAAGTCTATTGGAGTGCTCATCAATTCATCAAAGTCCTTTAACGATTTATCAGTAGGAGTGAAAGCTGTGAGAGTCATCAACCACTTTTGAGGTGGTCCTTCCTGTGTAGTTTTGCCAACATGCCAGTCAGGGTCGGTGGGTTCTTGAGGTGGTGTGGGTTTCTTGAACCAGTCACTTCTAGAGGCAGACTCTTTCCTTGGTTCATTTTCATTATCACCTAGATTCCCTTCTTGATCTTGTGGCATGTCTGATTCTGCAACCTCGAACACTGGTTCTTCTGATTGAATAGACTTTCCAGAAGGTTTTGGTTGAGACTTGGTGTCTTTGGAAGAGCCAGATGTTGAATCTTTATTTTTCGGACCTGTGGTTGGTTCTGCATCTTTGCTTGTCTTTCTCTTCTTTAACCCTCAGTATGATCCAGCGGAAGGGTCTTCATCTTTATCCTTGTCTTTTCGGCCACGCTTCAATGAATATAGATCATAAGAGAAGAAGAAATCTTTGTCGAGATTGTAAGTTTTTTTCAAACTATCATAGCAATCTCGGTGTTCGGGAGCTGCCAGATATGATTCACTTTTTTCCATTTTGTCGAGAAGAATCTTCTTTAACTCAAACTCAGTAAGTGTAGAAGCAGCCTCATAAGTGGAATGTGGTTGAGAAGACACCTTTGCTAGAGTAACTTCATCACGTGATTCTTTAATTAACTTTTCGATCACATGTGGAGCAAAGTTAGACACTTCCTTGGGCAGAATCTGAGGCAATTGATCTTTTACTTGCTCTTTGATTCTTGTCGTGAGAGATTCTGAAAGGAATTTCATGAATTCTTCTCTGGTTTCTCCCAACCGTGTGTCTAGATGTTCATCAACTAAAGTTGTCACTTTAGTGTGTATAGGGTCCTTTTTAAGTTTAGCAACTTCTTTTTCCAATGTTGTTATTCTTTCGTTGAATCGAAAGACTGATGCAAAGTCAGGAAGTGTAGATAGAGGATTTGTGGTTTCAATTGTCGGCGGTGGAGTGGGTGTTGTCAGTATTGGTGGAGGTGTGAAGGTTTGTGATGATTGAGGAATTTTTGTGTATACAGGTGATGATTCAGTGATAATAGAGACTGGTATTGTAAGAAGAGTGGGTGCCTGAGTTCTCGGGACTTCATGGTGGACATGAACATCTAGTAGAGAAACAATTTTTGCATCAGTATGAGAAATATCTAAAAAAATTAGGAATTTTGATGCCAAGTCGGATGAACAAAGAAGTAACTTAGTAGCAGAAGGAACTTCAGTCTTATTAGTTTAACTGGTAGAAATTGTCACATGAGCATCTTCAACAACTTGTTCTTGAGTAGTCTCCAAATTTTCATTCCCTTGTTGAGCGTCAATCATTTCAGCATCAGCACCCTCACCTTGAACAACCTCTTTATCAGTCTGAGTGGGTTCTTTCAATCTTGCATCAACATCATCATCAAATTGGTAATCAGTATCATCCAATCCCTTTTCTTCATCACTTTTAATCACTTCATCACTTTCTGATTCCAGATTTTCATCATCTTTATCATCAGTGGGAGAAGGAGTATGAACAAACTCCTCCTCTTCTTGATCAACATCTTCAGATTCTTCTTCTTGCTCCGAATCAGATACTTGCTCTTCACTTTCATTCTCCTGCTCACTGTCTTTATTACTTGAATCTTGATCATCATTGTTGCTATCGTCTTCATCATTTCCCCAAGACCCGGATTCACTCTCAGTAGAGTCATCTTCTGTCATATCGGGAACCCTTGGCTTATCACCAGTTCCTTCACTTATGATAGTAGGTGTAATCTTATCAACACTTGGTGGTTTTACGACAACCATACCAGAACCACTAGGATGTGTCTTGTGAAAGTCCATTAAGCTCTTCTTTCTTACTTCTTTCATCTGAGCCTCTTTTGTCAAAGCTACTTCAGATAGCAATTTAATTCCTTTCCCACGAGTAACCTCCATCATTTCATTTTCCTTACTTTTAAACTTTGTTTCCACATGAGCGTCTCTGATGACGACAACTGTTGTTGGCTTATTTCGTTAGGACTTCTTGGCGGTCTCTTAAAACTCGTTTTTGCTTTTCTGGACCGGTCTTTGCATCTACAGGGACTAAATCACTGACTTTCTTAGATGGAGAAGCTTTCTTGAATTTTCAAGCAATCTTGGGAGGTACAACACCTGTAGCATAGCCAAGATAAGTCTTGTACGCTTTACTTTCCTTCATTGCTGGATTGGTCAAACATTCAAGAAGAATAGCTCCATAGATCTGAGTTGATTCTTTAGCAGAGACAAATCTTAAGGAGTTAATCAAGTAGTCATCTTTGGAGGTGTGCATCCCAATTTTGTTTCTCCAGGAAAGTGTCTTTTCTTTAATAAGGAAGTGGTGAATGATAACTTTGGTGAAACGAGGTTAGTACATATGAGCTTCTCTGATGACGACAACTGTTGCTGGCTTATTTGTAGACTTCTTGGCAGGTCTCTTAACTCGTTTGCTTTTCTGGACAGGTTCTTCATCTACAGGGACTAAATCACTGACTTTCTTAGATGGAGAAGCTTTCTTGAATTTTCAAGCAATCTTGGGAGGTACAACACCTGTAGCATAGCCAAGATAAGTCTTGTACGCTTTACTTTCCTTCATTGCTGGATTGGTCAAACATTCAGGAAGAATAGCTCCATAGATCTGAGTTGATTCTTTAGCAGAGACAAATCTTAAGGAGTTAATCAAGTAGTCATCTTTGGAGGTGTGCATTGATAATCACCTTTTTAGGGGTAATTATATATCAAATAGTATAATAAAATATCAAATATAAAATCGGTGAATTGAGGGTAGTACATCTTTTCTTGCTTTTTGTAGACTCTGTTTTCAATCTGGTAGATGAAGTCTTCCCAAAGTAATTCCACATAGTCTATTTTTTTCTAATAAAACATACCCCAAAGGATTTGAGCTCTAGGAGATGGAAGTCTTGTCAAGAACACACTCGGTCTTTCCAGATAAACCTCGATTGATAAGAGCAACAAAAGTTCTATAGGGTTGATGCATCTGATCGACAACAACATCATTGAGTGAATTGATCTCCCCATTATGACCGAGTTCTCTTAAGAAAGACACAATGTATTCTTCAGAAAGAAGGGTGTAAAACTAAAAATTTCAATAAGTGTAAAATGACCAAAATACCCCTAATGAAAGAAAAATGCATAAAAGCTTAAATAAATTCAGTTTAATGCTATAAATTATGAAAATGCAACAAGTAACAATTATGAAATTTATGTAAGAATAAAATACATTATGTTATACAAGAAAAATAAATCTGCCAATTTATTACATTAATTATATATGTATTATAATTAATAATTAAAGTAAATCATGTAAAGATTAATAGCAAAATTAATTTGATAATCTTAAAATTGATTTCTATTTTGAAAACATCAAAAATTTCGGCCACTTATTATAATAATAGGTCTCCTATAATTTATTTATCAATTTCATTTTGCAATCCTAAAAAACACTAAATCGCACAAAGAAAAATCAAAAGAGGAGGCATCCAAAATTTTCTTCAGCATGCGAATCGATTTTTCTAGGGTCTTGGAGATCAAGGGAGCTAGGAAAAATTGCCTGGTTCATTGGGTTTAGGTGTGGTTTGATTTATGGTACTCAATTAAATTTGACTCGAAAAATCCTTCATAAATTCATAAAATCATCAACAATTGTCAAAGGTATTTTTATAACTCAATTTTCATCATGTTAATTCAATATGTCCATGAGAAAAATTATTATGCATGATCTAGGGGTCGATTTAGGTCAATCATGTTCTAAACCCTAATTTTTAGCATGAAATGAAAATTCAGCATTTAAAATTAATTAGTTACAACGATTTTATACTTTTTCTCAGCTTGTTTATATCATGTTATAAGTCAGATATAAAAGCTAAATAATTTTAGAGGAACTCGAAATAATTATTAGGGATTTATTGGTTTTGCCGAATGTTGAAATAAGAGAAAAAGGAAGAATATTGGAAACGAAGTTAGGGTTAGGTTTTTATATTATTACCAGGTCAACTACATGCTAATGAATGTTAAAAATTATGTAATTATTGGGGGAAATTTAATTAGGGTTTGTGCATTTTTAGTTACCCGATTTATTTGAGTTTAAAAGTATATGGGGGTGTTTTGTAATTTCTGAAACTTTGGGGCTGATTTGAGCATGTTATTATATTTGTTATATGATATGAGGATAAAATTATGTTGGGGGTGAAAATGTCATTTGATAATTATTATGGGTTAAACATGATTAATTATATATAATATATATTATAAATTCGAATTGTAATTAAAACTGAGGGACTAAAAGTGTAAATTATGAAAAGTACAAGGTAATGATAGTAATTAAGAAGTATTAAGTATGAAATTACCATATTTGATATTATAAGGGCTTGTTTTGCAAAAATGGATAATTAAAGATCGTGTTTAATTAAATTAATAACTAAAAGGACTAATTACGTAAATTATGTAAGATCAAGGATTTGGATTGTAAATACAGGAAATAGAATACCTGTAAATTATAGAATCCTGCTAATTATAGAAACCTGCTAATTATAGAATGCTATTTATGGAAAACCTGATATTATTAGAAACCTACTATTTATGAAAACTTACTAATATTATAGAAACCTGTATTTTTAGAAAGTCTATTTTTGGGGAAGTTTAATTATGGATACTTATTAATCAGGGAAGTTTATCATTTATGGAAAGTTAATAATAGGAAAGTCTATTTTTGGAAACTTACTATAAGTAGAAGCTGCTAATTTAGGAAAGTACCAATATAACAAGAATACTATCATGAAACATACCTAATAATGGAATATGTTAATCATGAACATACTAATCAAGGAATCTTGCTAATTATAGAACGTTACTAAAAAAGAAAATTACTAAAAAATAGAAAGTATAAAATAAAATAGAAAGTTACCCAAAAAATAAAAATGGAAAGTAACCTTAATCATGAACAAGTAACTTATATATGTCCTTTAACATGTAGATCGCATTAAGCAGGAGTAGCTTCCATCTTCTTATCCATCTCTTTCCGTTACTGCTGGACATAAGGTACGGATATTCCGTCCTTTCAGTAAGGACATTCTTTCTTTTCATGATTCATCCCCAGAACTGCTATGCTTCCCCATTTTTATGTCTTTTGCCATGATCCTTTACATGTTGATTTCATGACTTATTCTATTGCCCGAGCTATATATACGCATGACCATGATTTACATGATTTACCACCTAGTTATGGAGGTACTATGACCGTGACACATGAGGCACCTGTGTCACGACTCTTTCGCGTTGAGAGTGATTTCACGCGGCGTCCCTTTTCATGTTATCAGATTATATCTCATGTTTGGCCATTATTATTCAGGGGCGTATGGGTGCATCCTATGGTGATTGGTTGGTGTGTGCTCTACATCCCATCACATTGGAGCTGATCCCTCCACCCATATTATTATAAGAGGTCACCCCTCTATTACATGTTGAGGCAGCCCCTCTATTATATGCATGTATTCATGACATTATTATTATGACATGTATGATTATATGAGCTCGTGGGCATTCCTTATTATTTATGTTTATACTATCCATGATATTTCATGACATCTTTACTTCGTATTACCATGCTGTACATGTTTATTTCCTATTCTTCATGACGCATTCTCCAGGTTTCCTCATGACACTTTTGATCTTTCCACTACTTTGTATTTACTATCCAGGATTCATACTTATTAATTACATTGTTATTATATCCGTTCACTGAGCGTTATGCTCAGCCGTATTTTCTTTCTCTTTCTTATACGGCAGGTATCTAGAGGGAGATTGGGCATGAGAGAGTGTGTGCTTAGGAAGTGACCTATTTAGCTTCCTTTCTTTATATCGCAGACATTTTGATGTGCTACTTGGACTTAGTCGACCCACCTCTTGAAAGAGAACATTCTTGCTTAGAAGGATATGTAGGATTTGTTGAATTATTCAAGGAGTATGAGGTTGGAGATGTTAGTGAGGAAGAAATAGAAGAGGAGGAAGTAATAGGAGAAAAGGAAGAAATAGAAGGAGTAGAGGAATTAGGTGTCGAGTACTTTGATAAATTCTCAACTAGAGATGAATTATCCTACCAACCTTTCTATACTAGATGTCCAACCATCATAGGAGGAAATCCTTCAAACCTCAAAATACCATGTAACATAGGGTACATACATGTGTGGAAGGCTTACACAGATCTTAATTCCCCCATAAACATCATGTCTCGTATGCATTACAACTGGATCATGAAAAGACAATTTGAACCTAGGAGAGACCTGAGGACCCTAGAAGAATAAGTAATTTTACGAGAAGGATTAGAGTGATGCATATATTTGTAGGAAATTTCACTTACATTACAAATTTCTTAATTGTTGAGGTATTAGTTTGGTTATAGACCCTTGTTTGTCACATGTAGTGTTAGGAAAACCGTTTATGAAAGTATCTAATATGACATATGATCTATCATTACTCATTAGGGATAGTAAATTTCACAAATGGAGTTGATGAAGTTGCTTACCAAATACCCCATAAGATATAGCAATTTTGATCATTGTCTAATATGGAGAAGGAGCACAAGCAATCGGTCTACTTTAGGGATAAGGAGGATAAAAGAAGAGGAATTGACTACGTGATGAAAAAGATATTTGATTTTTATAAGGAATGCCTAGAATTAGGACCCGAATACAAAACCAACAACGATAAAAGTAGTAGTGCGAGTGGCGGATGAGTCACGTAAGGAGAGTGACTCTGAATCTAGCTACAAGTCGTTAATAAAAAAGGCGCTTATTGAGAGGCAACCCAATCTTTTAATTTTATGTATCTTAGGTGTGTCATGTGTTTTAATTTTTTATTATTTGTCTTATATGTTTGAATTATATGTGATCATGCTTTGCTTTGTTTTTAATCTCGTCTTAATTGCAATCAGAGGTATTTTGCATAAAATAAGGGTAGGAGAAAATATCCAGTTTTTAAGAACCATTTCAAGCATGTATAATAGATAATTATAAGTTAATTCACATTTTATGTTTGTTTGTTTGTTTGAGTCATATGTTGTACTAACCGTTTTCGTGGTTTATGCAGTAATTTTTCTAGAAAATAATTAATAGGTTGTTTTGCAAAAAAAAAATTCAGAAAACGAAAACATAAATCTGTCAGGTGTTCCTGACGGCGTCAGGGTTTATTCCTGACGGCGTCATAACTATAGCAGTAGATTTTACGAATTTTTGAAAAGTTATTTTTGTTAAATATCCATAATTTTTAATTTTTTAGATTTTTGCAGAAAGTCACAATTACATTAGTACT
>BQNB010041253.1:0-16682 GCA_026074375.1 Tanacetum coccineum
TGAATTTTGTAGTCACTTTATGAACACAAATAAAATACCAAAACACCTAATTGATAGTTCTCCTTACATTCTCTAGCTCCCCAATGAGTTGTGAGCTACTGTGATTTAAAAAAATAATACTAAGTGAAACTATTTTATAAAAATTCATCTTTAAAATTCATCTTTGAAAGCACACCAAAAAGTTAAACGTCCTTAAAAATACTTAAAAAATGTTTTTTGCATTAGCCGTTCGAACTAGAGTTAATAGACACCTAAAATATGACTCATGATTTTTGGCTAACCCTAATTCGAATTTTAAGTAGGGGTTTTACTCCCTGAAATCAGACCCAAATCTGACCCGAATTTACTGTTTTAACAACTTTCCTTGCAAAAATTATTTGACTAACTTCCCGACCTCAAAACCTTTTAGGGCCGAACTTTTTGGAAACTAGACTCTCTGAACTTATCAATAGATATAAGATTCATCAAAAATCTCGTTACCAATCATGAGATAACACTCGAACAAGATGACTACAAATTTTGCTCAACCCTAAATTCAATTCTATCGCGTTCTAACTCTAACCGAATACATCAAAACGCATCTAATCTATCCCCAATCAATCCTAATTAGTCCAATATACCTTAATTACATATTTTATAAAAACCCTAATTCCATCATTAAATTGTTACATAAGTTTTTAAAGAAGATTGAATAAAAAGGGATTAAGAAAACACACCTAAAACCTTTGATTTGTTAACACAAACCACCACTTGGATCATAAATAAAAAAAACTTTTCTTTTCTTTTCTTTGATGTTCGACTAGCCAAAAACAAAAAAAGGGGAGAAGAGGGGTTTGGTTTATATAGGAAAACCCTAATACTCTAATCCTTATCTAAAACAAATTTGTATTTCATTCAAACTCTTTTTCCCCTTTTCTTTCTCCACCGATCGGCCAAACACCCTTTTATATATATTTTTATTTTTTTAATTATTATTATTTACACAAAAACCCTTAATTTTTGATATTTTATAAAACCTTTTATTTACTTTAAAACCCTTTAATGTTAAACTAGCTTAATTAATTATGAATCAAATTCATTTCTATATATATTTTTCCTAACTTATTACTACTAAAATCTATCTAACTAAATTTCTAAACTTAATTTTCTATTCTCACAAATTCCTATTATTTAAATACGTAAATACATAATACGTACACATAAAATACATACACACTTAAAATTATACCATCATTTCCATTGTCACAAAAATGTGAACAAAATGAAATACCTACATTAACCATAAATTCAATCAAAATGAGACGATCACGCTCACAGATTGATAACCAACTCACATAAAATCACATAAACACATAATTATCAGATCACACAATGATGAACTCAAGTCAATAGTTACGGTTTGACTAACCTACTCAAAGCACAGTTGTCACATCCAGGACTTTCAAGATAGTCCTGATGATGAAGAGGATATTAGAAGCAGTCAAGAGTACATGAATGACTGATGTGTCGTTATGTATAGGTAATATTTGTTCTCAAGTTTTACTATTTATATTTTGCCGACTTTACCTATTAACTAACACTAACGAGCAATGTACTCGATCAATTGTAGGTTCGTTGGTAAGTAGGGTGTCGATCAGTAAGAGCCAGCGTTAACACTTAAATCTATCAGTATTTTAGTTATCTATGTTAGTCCTAATTTATCTTAATTAATTCTACTTAAATCTAAACTAACGCAATAAGGGGGTTTCCAGCCTGAGAGACTGTGACAACGCCTAAATTATAGATGTTTTCGATGGCGTTATTTATATATATTTTATCATTTCTCATGAACTTTTGATACTTAATAGCATGAAATACTTGCAGGTTCACTTGAAGACATCCCGAGCTCAAATAAAGCAAAGATCAAGTACTTATACACTTCGAAAAGCAAGATACAAGAAAAGATACAATCTCAAGCTGAAAAGTGCAAATGTGTGTCGCACTTATCCTTTTGTGCGCCGCACTTATCCCCAAAGTCAAAGAATTAAAGGCCTGGTCAAAATAGTGCATTAACTCCCCAAGTACGCCGCACTTCCCATCTGGCTACATAAAAATAAATGAAGTCGTTAATACTATTGCATTAACACACCATGTGCGCCGCATAAAATATTTTGTGCATCGCACTTTCACCCCAAAATCAGCCTATAAATAGGAGACGAATTTTCACCACAAATCATCCCTCCATACTCATTTCCCTCATATCACACACACTCCCTCTCACCTTTATGAAATCCTAAACCCTTTCCAATCCTTCTCCCAAGCATAAACACCATACCTTTTGAAGATTCAAGATCCAACAACGAAGAACGAAGAAGAACATCATATTAGTTTAGTGAAATAATAAAGTTCCTTGGTGAATCAAGTTATGTTATAAACTCTATAGCCATAAGAGGCTAATTCTCTCATGACTACTCGGTGATGTTATGATAATGAACAAGTGTTTGGTATAATCATAATCTCATTAATCTCAAGCTTATGTTGTACCCCTATTATATCTTATTTTGTCGGTTTCGCTTATCAACTTAGATTATATAATCATATCGGTATAGGTCGAAAGACCCGTTATGATCTATATGGTTTTAAAGATTTGCCTATGGTCTTTATCGTCTGTGTCGAGAAATCCACTTTCGTAAACTGAAAAAAAATAAGTTTTGATATAATAAGTTACTAGATCATTTGAGTGACACATTTGGTCTGGCCAACTAAATATAAGTCTTAAGTTAATTAAGTTAATTTGTGAAAATGTTTTTTTGACGAGAAATCCTTTTTATAAGTTAAGGTTCCATCTTAGAGGTCTTAATCATTACCACTACTTATTAGTTATTTTCAACTATCCGAGTAGTCATCCTTATTATCACTGGGTAAAACAAAAGTTATTTTCAAAATTGTTAAAGTCTATTTTTTTCTGATTATTTAAACACTACTCAAATCCCTGTGGACGACCTGGTCTTACCTAAAAAAGATTATACTATATACGTGGGTTATACTTTTACCTGTATGTTTCCATCTAATAACCGGTATTGCTAGTCTTATAAATTTAAATCTTTAAAAACACATCAGACTGGCACGTGTTTGGTTTAACTAAACTAGAAAGCGATAAATGAGACTAATAACACACACAAGCAGATAAGCAAATGATAAAGAAGCGTTCAAGCACTAATGTAAGGAAAACGTATTAGCCAGTTTAATCTAATAAAATGAATTAATTGTCTAAGTGTGCAATGATTGTGTTACTTCGTTGGTGGTGTTATATCATTCCTAAGCTAGGTGGTACTTCTCCCTAAACTCAAGGTTTGTATTATAGTTAATCCTATCATAATTAACCTAAACCCGCATAAAGCATACACCGTTGATTATAATCTATCTAGGAGATAATACTGGTGATCATAACAAAACCTAGCTCATCGAGGCTTTATCCACTTATGTCCAATTATTATCTATATGCTAGTAGTCCACGGTCCGAGTATCTATCCTAGAAAACAGAACATTATTTGTAATCCTAAGTCATCTCTTAGTCTACGTGTTCACTTAACTAAGGGAGAAACTAGGCATAAATTTGTAATACTATTAATCCAGAGTCACATATATAAGTTGTATGCAATATTTATCCCAGACTCTAGTCTACAACCCAAATAATAAGAGTTACATCGCTTTATTTGTAATCCTAGATTGAGTTGAATGATAAATGAAAACATAATCGAAACATAAACGAATATGAAGTGATAAACATAATCAACATGCAACGAAAAGAAACAATCAATATAAAGGGATAGCAAACATTAAATTATCATAAACATGGCTAATACCAAAAGGTATTAGCCTATAGTCATTGTAACAATACACAAAATCATAGACGAACGATTAAAGTAAAGGAAACGTTGAGCTAATTGAACCACTCTCCGCTGCTACCTTACATATAAGCAAGTAATAGGAAATAACAAATAGTTTTCTTAATGATTTAAGTCACTTGCAGTACCTTTTTGCTTCTAAAATCGTCTGGGAATCATACTTGGTGTTAAAAGCTCCTAAAAAAAGATGATAGGGCTTATCTATTTAATATTCTTGAAATCCCGGGCTATACGCCATAGTAATGAAGTTTCCCAGATGAGCGTATTGGGGAACTAGGAGTGTGCTCCATAATTATATAATCCAGAATAGCATAAATCGTCCTTATAATACTGGCGTATAGATAATCCTGGATATGACGTATTAGCTCTTCCTCTCATGGATGCTTTTGTGAAGCTAGGGCATGGTGGTTAAAAACATATTGAAAACCGAGTTTAGGGTTTTCTATTTATAAGCTCTAGAAAAAGGTCGAAATGCCATATTGAAAGGGTTCAATACGGTGTATTGGGGTAACTTGGCTTGGGCTCCATGAATATTATATTCTAGAATATTCATAAACCGTCACTGAATACGGCGTATGGGTCTTCTGGATACAGTGTATAGCTCTTTTCTCGTCATGGATGTCTTGTGAAGTTAGGGCACGGATACGTCGTATCTGCTTGCTGGATACGACGTATTGATGTAAAACTAATTGGTTCTTCTTAGTTGACCAAAGTATTATATACGGTGTATCATTGATGTGGATACGACATATTCTTCAAAGTCAGGCAATGGTCTTTTAGTTCATCAAAGTCTTAGATATGGCGTATGCATCTAGATTGATACAGCGTATAGGTTATCAGAATCAGTAGACTTTAGAATTTTCTTATGAAAATGTATTCTAAACGAATGTTTGGGATTTTTCCTTTGAGCATTTTTATTCAATTACTAGCACACAACCAAACACCTCACGAAAAAGGAAAATGAAATCACTCAAATCACTCAACTAATCTATGTGGTAACATTTTAGTAATTCGCTCAATTGCTCGGTCATGACGAGTATTCTATCATAAGCTTGGCAAGAATACACATCTCCACCACTAAAGCTAAGGAGTAACAAGTCTAAAAAGTAAATTGGGTAAATATGATAAGGTTTAAGGGTTGATCATTCTTTTTAATCTCTATTGATACCAATGTTCCAGAAAAGGCTATGGAAACTAGAAGGGGGGTTGAATAGTTTACAGGTTAATTAGCATTTTAAAGTTTTACTTCTAAAATTGTTAGATTTAAGTATATGTTCAATCAATCAACAATATAAACCAATCAAGAGAACTATCTAATTATAAAAACTATACAAACAATATAAAGAGATAAAGGAAAGAACGATCAAACCAAGACACTAAGATTTATAGTGTTCGGCTACGAAGCTCTTCTTCGCCCTACTCCACTCCTCGACTATCCGACTCGAGATTTCACTATGCCAACAAGCTCCCTTCATGCGGAGAAAACCGTTTACACGTCGCTTATATTATTTTCTAACACTAAGCTAAATGTCGAGTCCTGATCTTAGCTAGAACCAATCTACCACTACATAAGAACTACGCAATCATAAGATTTACACTATCGAATTTACACAAAATCTGATTTACACAATCACACAAGATAATCAATATAGAGTTTTGGATCTTAGAAGAAGAGAGGAGAAATCACTAATTTATAACACTTCGTTTCTTGGCGAATACGAGTGTTCTCCTCTTGCACTTGATAGAAGAGGGAAGAAGATAGAAGATGAGATGTGATCACTTAAAACAAGATTAAACTATGTTAGTGATCAAGATATTTAGTGAGAGAAAGAAGGTTTAGAGAGAGAAAGAAGACTAAAAAAATCGTGCAAAGAGGTTTATTTTTTTGCTGAGAACAGTGCATTATTTATAGCCAGGAATTCCAAACGGTCAGTTGGTGGCGGTCCCTAATATATCTGGGGGCCGCCTAGGCACTTAGGGGGCCGCCCTAGACTGACGCTTTGATTTTTGTCTTTTTGTGGGGAAGATTTATCCTGGTGAGTTATATTCAGTTTTTTTTTTTGGGGGGGGGGGGGGATTTGAATTTCAAATTTTATGTTTTCAAATAAAACATTATTTTTATATAACAAAACTATTTTGTGTAACTTTCTAAAAATATAGTTTTGTAAAAATGTGATGGATTAAGAAGAAAACTTATTTTCTTGATCACTAATTAAGTTTAATGATTTGTTTATCCATATCTTAAGTGATATATGTCGAAATGGAAGTTTACGATTAATAACATGTAAATGTTTATTTTTATCGTGAATGTTTTTACATTTTGTCATCTTCAAAACGTACAGGAGTCGAAAAAATATAAATAAAGTTTTTAAGCATTATTTGTATTAACAATCTCCCCCTTTTTGATGATGACAAAATATAAACTCATTTTGTACGAAAATAAAATTTTAAAGTTATTAATGAGTTTTAATATATTTCTCCCCCTTTTTGTCGAATCAAAAAGGTTAATCGTCGAGACATAGAGAGAAAGAATTCGACAATGCCAAGAATCCCCCTTGATGTATACTTCCCCTCGTTTGGGGCACCAAGAAATTGATCTTACAATATTTTGCTACAAAACCAAGTTAGAAATACAAGTGCAAGAGAACATTTCTAACAAGTAGCAATGATTACGACAAATATATAAACATGACTATGTGGAGATAGAAAAGAAATAGCCATATAATCCATAATGCATACACATTCCTCATAATAAAATACCATTCATTCATAATAGACTAAATTCATACTTAAAGAGTATGAATATTACAATACTAGAAAATAAGCATAGAAGCATAGCATAAGGACACATTAAACTAAAACTAGACAAGTTGAATCTTGATGTCTAGGAGATGCTTTGACAAAAGGATGGGTTATCATTAAGATAGAGGTGATAGAGGAGAGGTTGGAGAGGTATTGTTAGGCAAAGCATGATTTTAAGTAAGGAGAGACTCAATTCGATGAATGTCATCTCTTATTTTATGAAAGAGGGTTTGGGTAAACATGCAACAATGACAAAATATGGAATGGAATGTGACTTGGTCATTTGTGGCGGGGTGAATAATGGTTGTAGATAGAGAAGGTGGTAATGGAGGAGTTTGTGTAGAATCATGTGCTACACGTTGAAGTTCGGTTTCAATGATGTTGGATATGTGATGAAGTTGGTTTAGTTCGGTCATGATTTGATCCCTAGTTTGATTTTGTGATTGATTGGTTTAAGATGAGATGTTAGAAATGTTAGGAGATTGTGATGGTAAGATGCTTGGTGAGAGAGGAGGTGAATAAGGTAGAAGAGTGGTATGTCTCCAAGTATCTATTATAGATCTTCAATGTCTTTCTCTATAGTTTTGAGAGGGATGAGATGAAGACATGATAAGTGAAGCAAGGTGGAAGGGAGAAGTTTGTGTAGGATGGGTGTGAGTAAGGAGGATGATGAGTGTATATAGGAAAGATTTGGAAAGGCGTGAGGTAAGTGGATAGAGATTCTAAGAAGTACTTGGCTAAACAGAGAAAGTCTAGCAAGGTCTAGTGTAGGATGGTCAAAGATACTGAAAAAGAGAGAACATTAACAAATTCGTGACCCTGCTGTCAGCGGTCCCGTAGACATCTGGTGATCTCAGATATATTTGTGGAGCCGCCCAATGTATATGAGGGCTCGTTTTCTGGGAGTTACGATATTTTTCCAGAATTCCCTATTTTTCTGTTTTGTGCGGAAGAGAGAAGGCTAGAAATGAATATGTTTTAGCAACTCCTAGTTTCCAAGAATCAACGAATCTAGTCAAGTATTAGATAGAATGGATGATCTAGCCTAATTCTAAAAAGCAGTTTAAAATAATGCATAACTAGCAAGCATAAGATATGATTAAGAGAAGTTATACACGTACTAGAATATACATAATAATATCTAGTTTAATTCAACTAACAGGTTAGTCCTAACAAGTAATCGTGTTACATTGCTGCATCAAATCTACTTGTGATGATTATGATGCACACACCAAACATCTTCTGGATTTTCATCAGTTGAGATATTATATATAGGGTTAATTTTTGTTGGATAGGAGATGAATTTATGATTATTTAGAGAAAGTTGTCTAGAAATTTTGACAACAAGAGTTTGTATGGCAGGATGCCATTGGATCGATGTTTGAAGTCATTTATTCGATTTAAGATGAAATGAGATATATTAAAGAGAGTGGAGGAAGAGATGCAGAAGAGCATATAGGCTTCATAAGCCAACAAGAGATATATATCAATATCAATGGTACATATGATGTTCTCACGAATAAGAAGATGTTCCGTTTTCACGAATAAGAAGATGTTCTGTTTTGAGATAAGGATAAATCTCTTCGATGAAGAGATTGCATGGATCCTCAAGTGCAAACTTGAAACCATTTAGAAGTTTCTTAGTTCTATTGTATATGATTGAGGTTGGATGAGTTAATTTGGTATAGAGAGGATCATTTGTTGGAGTAGAGTTATGTTTGTTGATGGATTTTAGAGACCATTCATTGTTATAGAAACAATCCCCTTCAAACGGAATATTAAGTAGTGTTCCAAAATCCTGAAAAGATGCACCAGCACGTTTTCCATTCAATTCAAATAATATGATCCAAAGATCACTTACTAGAATGAGTTCAAAGGTTTGATAGAACTCTAATATGAATTTTGGATATAAATTTCCGTTTAGGTGAAGGAGGGTTTGAAATCCAGTTTTGATAGATTACTTTCCAATATTCCTTTGGAATCAAATGTTTTGTCAACAATCCTTCCTTCATGGATAGGTCGACAATCTAGTTTTAGATATGTAGATTTTTTAGAAGAGTTAGTGTGATTAGGAAGGTATGATTTGATTGGAGTTAGGGAGATGAGAGTTTTTGTGTGTTTGAGTTCTTCTTAAGTCATACTTTTCACCTAAACACAATAGTATGATAATTTTAGTATATATAATTTTCAATTTGCAATTTCCTTTAGAAAAACGCCTAGTGTGTGCCTATATGTCACAAATGTAGAGTAACAGTTAATTTGACCCTAAAAACCTATGAGTTAACCCAAATGATCTTTAATTCAATTTTGTAATAATATCCTAGTCATGAATGATACACCGATCCCTCGTCTATTTATAATCGGTAAGGCAACGCACAAGTAAGGTAGTATGAAGACATTACAACCCCTAAGAGTAAATTAAAGCAATTAAAAAATTATTAAGAGTAGATCAAACCATATAAGAGGCGAAGTAATAAGAAGACTGATACCCGATTTTTATATTTTTCTACACAAACATTTTTTCTTAGACATATCATCATGGGATACAAACAAAAGCTGTTTTCTAAGACCTAACATGCATAGTCATCACAAGAAGCAACACCACTAAGATCTACATCCTAGTTTCATACAATCACAATAAACACAATAAAGGTTTAGCCAAGCATGTTAAAGATAAAAGTAAGAATAGAAAGAATCACACAACAAGACATACTAAATGATATAAGATAGTTCTACTTGATTAAAAATAATTGAAGGAAGTACAATAGTTTTTGAGCCCTAAAATCGCCTAACGCTGCTAAATGAACTAGCTCGTCCCTTTCTTTTACTCTAATTACACCCTTAAAACCCAAAAAACTGATTGTATATATAGGAAAAACGGTTAGTGAAAACGGCTATCGTGCTTTAATCGGACGCCGTCATGATAAATATTCTAGATAATGGTTTGCCTTACGTTTTGACGCCGTCTGGAGATCTTGTGACGCCGTCTTGAGATGAGTTTTTGACGGCTGCAAGTAAATCTGTGACACCGTCTCCAGCTGTCAGAAGTAAAATCTTTAAGAGATTTGGTGTAAGGGGGGGGTCTGTAGTCTTGTCCGTTTCTTCTCCAAATGAGCAAGTCACGTGTATTTCCTCCAAATGCCTTCCAAATGCTGAATACCTGAAAAGGAATGATTAAGTACCTATTTTGGGCATAAACACGATTTAGGAGGTTAAACGACCCCGAAAAAGTGTAAAAAAGAGAAGGGGGGGAAATAATATAAAACACCTCATCAAATACCCCTACACTTGGGATTTGTTCCTCAACAATAGCTTTTCCTACCTAAACAATACATATAGGGTCATTTACCTACTTCCTTAAAAATAATTATCAACACAACATTTATAACCTTAATAAAAGCACATATATATACTAGCACTCACAAAAGTTTTGGAAATCTCTCTTTCACCGGTTTATAATAAATATAACATAAAGGGGGGAAACTGGAAAATCAACACTCATTACCTGTCATAGCAATAAAATTACCATAGGCTTGTAAAAAACAAACCTCCATCACTGCGCAAGCAATATTCATTACAACTAAGAGTCTTATAGGGTTTGGGGTGAAGGTGTAAGATAACATATAATGGAAACGAATCGAAAGTGATAGATTGGGAGCTTTGGGGCCGCTTTGAATTTAGAGCTGAAAGGGTTAGCTAACTTATACAACCACGAATACACGTGGTTTGGTTGCTAAGCAAAACCGACGACGATATACAGAACTCTACACAACTCTAAATCAATCCTTTCTTTTTCTATTCTATTTTTTAAATAACAAAATACCTTAACAAAACTTGGGGTTTATAACACTACCCTACACTTGAGCTTTTACATGCTCGATATTTTACAACTAACTAAGAACCAGTTTTGAGTGATCAAAATAAAATGAACGACAATCTAACAATATATGGTTTGAATGTTAGTGGTCACGACAAACCTGATTTAAGAGATATATATACTACCGATGTATCCCAAGTCGTGCCCCAATTTAGTATTTACAAGGATCAAGACATGTACATCGTGTAATCTAATAATTACTTGGTAAAACAATATTGTACTAAAAATGATACACCAAACAAGTGGATAAGCCTATTTGGGTGTAACCATTATTTAGCCATTAATTTTATATAAAGTCAACAAGAATGTAAACGGTCTTATTAGTCTAATTAGTCTTGTTAAGTAATAGGCTAGTCATTCAACGGCTATTGGATTGTAATCCTAATATTGTCCGTGTTTCGGGCTCAATCCAAGAAAAAGCCGAAGTCCCGGCCCAAGTTAGAAAGCCCACATGCCACTCCAAGTTCAAGGGTATAAATAGAACCCTCTCCACACATGAGAAGTTTTGTTACCATTCATAGTTTAATGTGAGTTAATCTTCCACTCTAGTTTTCCTCTCTAATAAATCTTCCAACTTTTCTCTCTTCTCTTTTCTACTATTTTGCTTATTGGTATAGCTTATTGTTGTGAAATGGATTAAGCTTTTGGGATAACATTTGGTATCAATCCCACGGTTGTTAGTGTCTATTGTGTGATTTTAAAGTTTATATCTTGATTCGAATTTTTTGGATAATCTCACGTTTTATTTTAGTGGTCTACTTTCATTACTAGTTTATAGTTTTATTTTTTTCTACTGTTTCAAGTTTTTTTTTTGAGTTCCACGTTTCACGTTTTTTTTCTATTGTTTCTTTCCTATTGTTTCATTACTGTTTCACATTTCTTTAACATTTTTTTGAAGTTCCATTTCTTTCCTACTGTTTCACGTTTCTTTAACACAAGGATCGAACGAGCAACATTCAAGATTGGATCGAATAGTGACATCGTACTAGTAACACAAACAGTGTTGCATCGAACTAGTTGACCCCGACTAGGTTTCTTCAAGATTGGATCGAACGAGTAGAAAAACGAAGAGGATCGAACGAGACCATCGAACTAAAGAGCCGAACGAGTACAAAAACGAAGAGGATCAAACAGACCATCGAACTAACGAGCCGAACGAGTAGAAAAACAAAGAGACGAACATTCCTAACTTAATACAACCGAACGAGCTCCAAATTCTTGGACGAAACAGTTGTTACTTTGAGAGCCGATCGAGTTAAAATCTCCATGAGCCGAACGAGTGTTGCTATATAAGAGCCGAACGAGTTTTTTATTTAAGAGTCGAACTAGTGACATTTCAAAGGGGACCGAACGAGTTATATAGATTGGAGCCGAACGAGTAACATACTATGTTGAGCCGAACATAAACCATATTAAGGCCGAACGAGTATTACACTTAGTGATCCGAACTATTAAACTTTTAGAAAGAGCCAACCAGTTTCCCGTTTAGTTTTCTTTTTCGTTTTGGTTTTGTGTGACGTTAAACGAAGGGACTCGAGACCTATCTCATTGTGACCGTGTCGTCGTTTCGATCATCGTGGTATATCGTTTCACCGACAATACCGTATCACACCCGCAAGATTCCAATATACAAACGTATTATATCTTTTAATTTTCAAATGAAAAAGATGAAATGCATGGAGGGAATTTCGTGTTTGTAATTATACAATTTCGAAAATTGCACTTTTAGTCCCTGGACTTCATACTCCATTTACCATTTGTCCTAACTTTGTTATTAATCCCTCATCGTTAAATCAATCTTTCACCATTAGTCCTTTCAAGTTATAAATCAAACGTTAGCCCTTCAAAGTAAACCGTTTGAGCACCGTTTGCCGTTTTAAGCTCATTAATCGTTTTAAAAGCTTACGTTCTTCAACGACAACAAAGATTTCAACGTCAATTAATTTTTGTCGGTACTAACTATAACTATCAGTACTAACTATTTGTACTGTCGGTACTAAGTTAGGAAAACATAAATCCTAACAAATCCCGTGAACATTAATTGATTTTAATCCACAATAACAATCACTTTACCTACTTAAGATCTGATATCCATTCACAACATCAAAATGTCAAATACCAATACCAATTTGTCAACTCAAACATCAAGTGTTCTTTAGAATCACACCATTTCTTCGTGTTCAACTTCTAAAGTTCAAGAGAAAACACAGCTTTCAAGAATTAAATGAATGAACAGTCTTCGAGCAATTCAGTCACAACTCAAGTTTCTCATAGAAACTTTACAAGATTTTGGTAACATGCATATCTCCAAGAGAACATTCTCTCAAGACTTGGATTTAATAGAAAATCATCTTACCAAAGAAATAATTTCTCAGACTGATTGCAAGACTACTTTGACAAAACTCATAACAACGTTTCAAAATGCTTTCAGTTCAGAAATCAAAGCACGTATGCAGAATTATACAAGATATGATGCTCAATCATTTTACGATGCAATGATCTTTAACATGGATTCCCTCTGGAAATAAATGCTTGAGTTAATTCTTCATCAACAACGAACTCCATAATTGTTGAAACAAAAGAAGTTGATGCAAACACAAGAAGATCATTCAAATCCAATTCCAGCATTGAATGTTGATTCATTGAAAGTTGATTTAGTTGTCATACAAAACACTTGTTCTGAGAAAGAAGACAGTAATTCAGAGACTGCATCCAGCAAATTAGTAAAGGAATGCAGCTTGAATACGAAACAAAAGTGTGCTCGCAATCAAATGACAAGATGTCAAAAGACAAAAGAAAGATGCAGGCATATTTTTGATGCTCTCATTCACACCTTCAAGTTCTTTCAAAAGAGACTTACTAAGGCCCTCACCATCGAACAAGGAGATTCTGACGGGCATTCATGTCAATCTTTTGGTCAATATGTTGAAACTTCACAAAACAATGCTTCTCAATGTAGATCAACTACAAAAGAAACTTGACAAAGATGAATTTCAAGAAGGATAACCATAACAGCCAATTTGGGTGGGTACACAACCATTCCAGAAGTTCATCGATTCAAAGATTTATATTTGAGATTATGACAGTCAAAATGACAGACACGTAACTTTGTATAAAATACATTGGACTTCAAGGTTCAACACTGTCATAGATATACTACTCCAACACTTGGGTAATGTTAAGATGTTTGTTGCTGAAAGAACATGTCATCAAAGACAGTATGATAGAAGGGTGAATAAAAGACAGATGGTGACAAAGGATACGGAGCTACCAAGCACCGAAGACATCCAACCTCCTCCATTAGTCCATGAACAAACCAAAGACAAAGCATTAGGACAGACGCAACAGTGCAAGATGACAGCAGCATGTCAGGGAATGATACAGATGCTGATGATGCAGATATCAGACCCATTTATGACGAAGAGCCAATGGCTGAGGTACAATGGACTGCTGAATGCAATATCTTTGCTATAGGACAACAACATACTGAGCAACCTGAAATCATTGTTGAAGGTAGGGTTGACCAGTATCCTGAAACATGTCAAGTTAAAAGTCCTATGCTTGATTCATCACCTGATAACCAGACAACTGAATACTCAAAACAATCACTCGAGTCTGAAAATATTTTGCTCAAAGAGACAGTTGCCCAATTTCAAAAAGATTTTTCAAGAATGGAAGCACATTGCATTGCTCTCGAACTTAAATATCAAAATCAATCTTTAAAATCAGGGCAACATGGTCAAATTTTGAATGAAACAAGTAATAAAGCCAAGATTGAAAAGGAAATTGATGTACTTGAAACAATGAACATCGAATTAGAACATAGTGTGGCTACATTACGTAAGGAAAATGAGACTTTGAAACAGCATTACAAAGATTTGTATGATTCTATTAAAATCACGAGATCTAAGACTACAGAACAGACAACATCTTTGCTTGCTAATAATGCTGAATTAAAAGCTCAGATTCAGGAAAAGGTTTTTGCAATTGCTGCTTTAAAAAATGACTTAAGGAAGTTAAAAGGAAATAGTGTAGATACTAAGTTTGATAAAACATCAGTCTTGGGGAAACCGGTGTTACCATCACTAAGAAACCAATCAGTTGTTAGACAACCGAATGCGTTTAAATCTGAAAGGGCTCAAATGTCAAAACAACGGTTTGCCTCCCAAGTTGATGTGAATAAGAATTTGTCAAAACCAGTCACTCAACATTATTTGCCTAAGAAAACAGAATCCGCCTTTGCAAAACCTGATCACGTGATTGCATCTAGCTCATCTAGGAATAGTTCTAAGAACATGCCAAGATTTAGTTCAAATGACATGGTTCATAATCACTATCTAGATGAAGCTAGGAAAAAGACACAAGAAAGAGATAGGAACTCAAAAACTAGTGTGATGCCTTCTGCTAGATTTCAAAGCACTGCTGATGGTAGCAAACCAAAACCTAGGAGAAACAATCAAACATCTAGGAGTTTGCCTGTATCTAAGAGTAGTCGCGTTACGATAACGGCTGTGCCCAAAGCAGATCACTCTAAGAGTTCTAGTTCTTTTTCAGATTCCAAAAACTTTGTTTGTTCTACATATCATAAGTGTGTCTTTAATGCAAATCATGATGCGTGCATAACAAAACTCCTAAAGGAAGTGAATTTACATGCTAAGATTCAATCCCATAAGACCAGACACAGTAACAAACTCGTAGATCAAAAAGGTCATACTCAAAAACCTGGTAGGCAGATCTTTACAGGACATAGGTTTTCTCCTAATAAGACTTCCGTTGTGTATGAGAAAACATCTCCTAGATCTGATCTTAGGTGGAAACCCACGGGTAGAATTTTTAAATCTGTTGGCTTAGGTGGATTCCTACAGATCAAGCCTTGAACCTTAATGTCAAATGATGTTTGATTTAAGTGCAGGTACATCAATGCAAACAAACTCTGGATGTAAGTGTAGGTACATCAATCAATGTTTAGAAGGAACAAAGTCTTGATTTAAGTGCAGGTACCTTATGTAATGTCAACAAGGAAAATCTCAGAGTATGGTTGCTGAAAAAGGTGATATCTCAGAAACCATTGTCAAAGTGGATTCATAAATGATGAATTTATAATGACGTTTGAACACAGCAGTTCAAGCCTCGATCCTCAATGTAAAATGACGTTTGAACACAGCAGTTCAGGCCTCGAGCCTCAATGTAAAATGACGTTTGAACACAGCAGTTCAAGCCTCAATGTAAAATGACGTTTGATCACAATAGATCAAGCCTCGAACCTTAATGTCAAATGATGTTTGATCACAACAGATCAAGCCTTGAACCTTAATGTCAAATGACGTTTGATCACAACAGATCAAGCCTCAAACCTTAATGTCAAATGACGTTTGATCACAACATATCAAGCCTTGAACCTTAATGTCAAATGACGTTTGAACACAACGGTTCAAGCCTCGCACCACAATGTCACCAAAACTTCCTACAACATATATGATAGTCATGATGTCAATGATAGAGTTGGAAAAGTCTATTCGGTCCTTTGTTCGACGAATACATCAATGGAGAAAATCTAGTTGTTTCAAAGTCTTCCGCTGTTATTACTGCTGATGCATCCGATAAACGTCAACAACAACCTAATTCAACTTCATCTACTTCAACTCTAGCAACATTTGTCACTACTGATGGAAGATCTCGACTTGTAAATATTTTTATTTTTCTCTTTATTTTTATTTATAAATATTTTTGAAAAAGAAAATACATAAATATAAAACCAACAAAAAGAAAATACAAAAATATAAAATCTAGAAAAACAAAATATAAAATCAGAAAAATTTCAAAATACCAAAAAGATCTTCTCGACATATCTCTTGGAATCGATAACATTTACGTACCTAGAAATGTTGATTAACATCGACACAGGCATGTAAATGAAGTTCGACCAAGAGTTTCAAATGCTTTCAAAACATGTCATTTCTAAATTTTTCTCTATGACTTATGCATATTTCAGTGCATAACTCGGACCCGAATGTAATAGGGAAGTGTAAGCTTCAGTGCGCTTACTCTAAAAATAGAAGAGAAGTCTTCTATCATGTTTTTATAAATCGTTGAACACAATTTTTCAAAAAGAACTT
>BQNB010041253.1:18188-46882 GCA_026074375.1 Tanacetum coccineum
CCCGGATCTCCTAGCTTTTCGGGAAGCTTTTTAAGGAGCATTGCTGAGCAATTCTCATTTAATGGAATTTTCACTAATTCGAGCAACTTTTCTTTATTCATTAACAAATCCCTAATCGTAGGAGCAAATCTCGGCATTAAAAACAAAGCATCCGCAAAACTTATATCAAAACGCAAATCTTGAAACATTTGATTTTTTTTTTCTTTTTGGTATGAAGCTTTTTCTCGATTCTTTTGATTGTCTCGTCTTGAAGGGTAAGGAATACTTGGTTTAGGTACTGTCTTTGGAATCTCGGGTTTCGGTATCGGAGTTGATTTTGGTAAAGTCTTCGAAATCTCGGGTTCCGGTATTGGTTTAGGGATAACCGGAGGTGGGATTTGAGCGGTATGATTCGTCAAATAGTACACACTTATATAGCAACCCTAATGCAGATTCTAACCGAATGCCCTTGACCAAGGCAAAAGGTCAAATTCCACAAAAGGATAAAATACACAAGATAGAATCAATTATAAAAAGATTCCGGAAGAGATATTCCCGGGTCGTATGTCCCAACGAGGCTGCAATTGAAAGTGATCCTGGTTTGATGAGAAATTGAATGATGAAGAATATATGATGGAAACACTGATATAATTACAACTAAAATTAATTAAATAAAACTTAATTTAATCTACGGGAAAACAAGCAAAGGAAATGAGGATCTTAAAAACTACGGGAAACAAAATTAGTTAAAATGGAAAGAACTTAAACTACGGGAAGCATAATTAATTATTGGGAAATCCTAAAATTAAATCTAAATTAAATACGGGGAACAGAATCAGGTATCGGGAAACCTAAATACTAAAAATTAAGAAAATAAATGCTAAATTAAATTAAAAATCAAAATTAAATTCTAATTAACTTAATTTGAAAAATAAAAAAAACTAGAACTAAAACGGAGGTCGTTTGAATGCTAAACGAAAAGAAACGGTAAAACGCACTTGACAAAACGGGTCTAAGACTGAAATTTAAGAAAAATTAAGCCTATACTAAATTTTATATTTTTCCTAGACACTAAATGACAAAAGAAAATTTTATAAAAAAGAAAAATATTTTTTTATTAATTTTTGAATTTTTTATGATTTTTATAAGAAAAAGTAATAACTAAAATCTATTTTAATTGCTAGAAAATACAAATTTAACTGGAAAAATATAGAAAAATGGTTTTAATATGCTAAAAGAGTGCAGAAATTTAATAGAAACAAAAGCCCTAAATTTTATAACTCAATTGAACCCTAATTTATGTAATTAAAACTATAAACCCTAATTATTTAAACTAAAAACTAAAATATTAAATCTATTTTATTTATTAAGAAAGACAGGGTAGAATTGGTAAGAAAGGAAAGAACAGGGTAGGCGGGGTAACTAGGGAAATTTTACACTATAGAGAAAACGGGTACCCCTTAACTATGAGAAAAATACTAAACAGACCCTAGCTTATTGCTTATTTTTGGCTTATTAAAAATTGAGAATTATCAAAAACTTAAAACTACAAAGTTATAGAACAGCTTATTTCTAACAACTTTAATAAAGGCACTTTCAACTTTAGACCAAAGAATAGGCTAGAAAATAAGCTGTAAGTTTCTGTCACAGAAAGTAGGGGTTTAGAGACTGTTTTGGATTTAGGCTTATTCCCAGCTTATTTCTTGATGAAACTTAAAAACAGAGGATGCTTATTAATGCCTAAGATGTGTTTTAAAGGATTCTAAACTAAATTTAACCTAGAGTTAACAAAATTAGAAAGAAAATTGACATGAGAAAGTGCTAGTTCTAGTGAAACTGTTTTAGAGCTTTTTTCACATAAGCTAGAAAGCTTATTATCAAACTTTATAAGCTGAGATTTTGAAGATAAGCTAACCTAGTTTACTAAAATCAACCTAGATAAAAGGTTTTATAAAACTTCTCAAGAAAATTAGAAAATTCAAAGTGAAAAATGGCAAAAATCATGCTGATATGTTGTGGTTTGCTGATGCAATTGACATGCTGGTGCAATTGGCATTGCACAAAGATGCAGCCTAAATTTTGTGGTTCTAACCCTCTAAACCAACTCACTAGGTACTACTACTCCTATCTTTGCTATACTAGAAAATTATTAAGCTATAAATCTTTAAAAATGGAAACTAACATTCACCTAAAAACTGCCCTGGTGTAAAAGATGAGTTTTTAAACTCTAAACTTTGTAATTCTCCTCACTAACTTCTAAAAACCTTTTAAAACTTGATGTTTAGAACTAATACACATATGTAAAAAGGTTTGACAATATTTCTTTGACTTTAAGAGTCAAAGAAGGCTTCTTCCAAACACTCCTTTAATGAAACTGTCAAAACAAATTGAGTTTAAAACTTGTTTAAAAACTAATTTAGCTAAAAACTTTTTATCTACACATTCTAAATTTAACCTACTTAAGCTGTTTAAACTGTAAAAGTATTAGCTTATTAGGAGGAAACAAGCACTTACTCTACTAGCTTATTTCTCCCTTGTTGCTTGAAAATGAACTCAATTCACTTAAGAGACCATGTTAATATGTAATTGAGGTACAATGAGTAAATGACAGCTTAAACAACAATATTTGACTGAAATTGAGCTTATAGGAGGCAATAAGCTCAAATGAGCTTATTTAAAGCTTATTTGATTAATTCAACTTCAAACTGAAAACAAATGATGAAATAACATGTAACTTAGTTGAATTACATTAAAAATGCTTGAAAGAAATACTGAATTTAAATTACACTAAAAAAAAACATAGTAACTAAAAAAAAACATAAAAAAAGTGGTGTTTTTGACTTTCGGCTCTAGGTCTTGGGCTCTTTATAGAGGTCTCTAAGACTTGTGATGGGCTTGTTTGCGAGTAGAAGCCTCACACCCAATCCTAGCCTGCTCTTTGGGCATCACTTGATCTCAGCATAGAATGGGGGGAACGGTTGAGTGTTTTCCATGTGGAGGTGGTAATAGGAGCAGGGTAAGTGGGGTAAATGTTAGGGTGAGTAGTAAAGTGTACTGGGAGGTGGATTTTGGCTTGAAACCGTGGGTGAAAGGGTGGTGATGGTTTTGGCGCGAAGGCCTGGTTTGACAGGGGTTAGGGATTAGCAGGGTTTAAAGGGATCTTGGAGAATGAGCAATAATGGCCCGTTACACCTTTCCTTCTCTTTTCCATTCGCTTTAAGCCGAATTTCAGTTTAGAAAAAATTTAGAAAGTGCATTTTTGGCCCTTGTTGGTTTATTAACAAAAAGATTAAAAAGGTATTGGCAATTGCAATTAATGGTCCTGCTAGTTTTATAACTAAAAGAAGATTGAAAAGTTGCAAAAACCAGTCCTTGTGTTTATTTACAACCATTTTCCCTTATAAAATAACTTTTAAAACTTTTGACATTTATGGCCCCTTTTCTTATTTTTTTTCATTTTTAATTATTAAAACAAAGTATTTAAAATTACATTTTTGGTCCTTGAGTATATAAAAAAGATGTAATGGGCTATGGCTATGTATTGGGCCAATTGAGTGTGTCTGGCCCCAATACGGTTTAGGCTTGGGTTATTTGGTCTTTTTTAAAGGCCAATAAGGTTTATGAATGGGTTTTGTGTGACAATGCTAGAGATTAGGCTGGAAGAACCCTAGTGGACTAATGATTGGGCCTTCAAAGTCTTCACATCTTTGTCAAATTGCACACAAATGGGCTGATTGTAATGATTGAGGGCCCATTGGTCTTCACCATCTTCATAAATTACTATTAGGGCTTTCCAAAATCAGCCACATTTTCATCTGTGTGAACCTTAAGCACCTGAATAAGATTTTTCTCATTTGCATCTCTAATAAAATGGTGCCTAATTTCTATGTGCTTTGTTCTTTGGTGAAACACTGGATTTTTAACAATGCAAATGGTACTTTGATTGTCAATAAAAATTTTGGTGTTCATAAAGTTGAACCCATAATCAAGCAATTGATTTTGAATCCAAAGTACCTGACCACAACAGTTAGCAGCAGCAACATACTCTGCTTCAGTGGAAGAAGTAGCCACAATGGTTTGCTTTTTGCACTGCCATGAAATCAACCTTCTACCTAGGAATTGACAACCACCAGTTGTTGATTTTCTATCACCATGGGAACCAGCATAGTCACTGTCACTATATGCTTCCAACACAAAGGGAGAATCTCTTGGGTACCATAGACCAAGTTTTGGTTGGCCTTTAAGATACTTAAAGATCTTCTTGACTGCATTCAAATTGGAAGTCAAAGGTGTAACCTGGTGTCTAGAACAAGCACTCACTGCAAACTGAATATCAGGCCTTGAAGCGGTCAAATACATGAGGGAACCTATCATGGATCTGTATAAATGAACATTAACAGCATCATCAGGTTCATCCTTGGATTTTGGCTTTGAAGCTTCAAAGGGTGTTGTTGCAGGTCTCACACTCTCCATATCAAATTTCTTAAGCATGTCCTGGACATACTTGTCTTGGCTGATAAAGATCCCTTCAGGCTTCTGCTTCACTTGTAAGCCTAAGAAAAATGTTAACTCACCCATAGCACTCATCTCAAATTCCCCTTTCATCAAGACCTCAAAATCATCACACCAGGCCTTGTTTGTAGACCCAAAAATAATGTCATCCACATAGACCTGAACTAGTATGATATCCCTGGAATTCTTCTTAATGAAAAGAGTTTTGTCTATTGTACCTCTTCTGTAGTTATGCTTTAACAGAAAAGTAGACAATCGTGCATACCAGGCCCTTGGTGCTTGATGAAGACCATACAAAGCTTTCACAACTCTGTAAACATGCTTAGGGAAATGAGGATCTTCAAATCCCTTAGGTTGAGTAACATAAACTTCTTCTTCAATTTCCCCATAAAGGAAAGCACTCTTCACATCCATTTTGTTAGCCTCAATTTTATTGAGTCAATAAAGGAAGCTCGTTCCCGTGTTCAAGACCTCACTTCGGGGGAGATTGTGTGAAGATTGTGAAGTCATGAGAGACCCACATTAGTATACAACACACATTAGTATACATGAGAGACCCACATCATTTCTGACTTGGACCTGCCTTGTGGATCATTGAATAGTTATCTATTACCATGTGATTGATGAGATCCACAATTGTTCTTGGGAATCCCCATTGCATACTTTGGCCTTTAATTCGCAGAACAACCTGCTGAGGGCTTAACAGCAGTTCCCATTTCCTCATCCATTGACATTTGGTTATAATACCCAGGCATTACTAAAAGTGTTGAAATAAGGACTTGATGGTGTGGGTCATATGTCGAAAGCAGCATGGATTTTTCCAACCAGCAGTAAATGGTCTATCAGCAGAACAAAGTTGGTCTTTCCAACTACTAGCAGGTATCAGGATGTTGGTCTAATCCCTACTACCAGCCGGAACAGATTGCTGCTTTTGGTACAACATGAGGGGAATATTTGAAAATTAGTCCATATAGGTTTATTATTCATTCCAATGTTTCTCATAAAAAATCACCAATTTTTATCAATTGAGATTTACTACCACAAACAAAAATGTTTAGAACCAAAAGACTTTCGTTCTACAAAGGATCTTACTGTTTTATCCACTCTTATTACATAAATTCCTAGGAGGTGCTTTACATTCTCTTAAACGAAAAACTAGATTTTCATGGTGAATTTGATTGTGGTCGTCAGTCTTTGACAGGGCTTTGTAGTCACTGAACTAGGGCAGAGGCTAAGGGGTCATTGGTCTGGAGCTGAGGACTTGACACTTGAAACACATGATGCAATGTTAAGTGTCTCTGAGTCCTTTTTAGTCTGAAGACTTGTCATGTTATCACAAGAGACAAAGTCATTTTAGATACAGAGTTAGTTTCAGAATAATTATTGGACTTTGAACCATAGGTAAACTATGTATCATCAAGGTCAGGATTGTTGGAAGGAGGCATGAATGTTCCTGTTATAGGAGGAGGAACAACATTCATTCCATCAGCTTTGACAAACCTGTCATAGAGAGGTTTTCTTGCACCATCCTTAGGGAAGGAGTCAAAGATGCTAGGGGCAGAGAGATCAAACACCTCATCTGATCCAAAAGTGTTTCCAAATCCTAAACCAAATTTTGATCTAGAGGACATGGAGGTATTGACCAGTTTGTCCAGGTTTTTGGAAGAGTCCTTCCATTTGTCAAATCTTGCATTAGACTCCTCAAATTTAACCTTATCATTCAATTTTTCAATTTTAGCATGTTCATTCAGTTTCTCAGTATATTTTAGCATGTTTGTTGTGTTTTCTAAATTAGCAGTTAAGATTCTAATTCTTTCTTCTAATGCTAACTGATTACTTTGGTACCATCCCTTCTGTTGTTCTAAAGTTTGTAAAGTACTTTGTATGCGTGACCTAATATATGAATCTTTGTATTGAGCTTCTACATTGTCAATTTTTTTAAGTTCAACATATAGATGTTCACAACCAAAAGGACAAGTTTGTACCTGAGAAGAGATACCCATGAGGGCAAATTCAGCAGCAGCAGTAGAAACATCATCAGCAACATCACCAGTAGCATTACCAGTAGCACCACCAGTAGCATCTTCCTCAGCTCCAGCAATCATCCCATATACTTGAGCAGCACCATTTTCCACATCTTCACACTTTATTGATTGACCAGTTTAACCTTGAAATAAACGAGACAAACAAGGCCTTTGGTTCTTCTGTCTTATCCAGCTCCTTCAGTTTGAATGAAGAGTACCTTGCTTTAGAATCTAACTATTTTCCTGTACATTCCCTAGCAAAGTGACCCAACTCTGAGCATTTATAACATTTGACCTTCTTTTTGTCAAACCTTGCAGCATCCTTGTTATTAAACTTCATCTTTCTCCCAGCTTTCTTTTCATTTCTGTTTATCCTTCAGAGAGCATTGCCATTTGCCATTTGATGTCCTAATTCTCAAATCCAATTTCCCAATTGGATCATAATAAATCTTCATAAGTGATCTTGCTGTTGTGGATCACTTTCAGCAACAAAGGAATGGAGAACATTTTCCATCACATTGCTAGAAGCAGTAGGACTTGATGAAGCAGAAGTAAAAGTGGTTGAATGAGATTGATCAGGATATGACATCTTTGAAGTAGTGCTAGCAGCACTAATAAAGGCTGAATGGGTAGGATCAGAAGTACCTCTTGAATCATAACTTGAACCACCCTTAACATCAATTTTAAGAGTCCTAAGCTTGTTGTAAAGATCATCAAAGCTTAGATAATCAAAAACCACCTTTTTGTTTTAAGTGTGATGGCACCTGGATCCAAGAGAAGGTGGTAAGTTGCTCTAAGGAAACTTCATGTTACAATCTTCATTGTCTGGCTTAGCTTGCATCTGATTGAGTTGACTCAATATCTTCTGAAACCTGTCATAGCCCTTATGCAAACCCTCTGATTCAGATACCCTAAATTCTGAAAACTCCTGCTTTAGCATTGATTTCCTCATTTTCTTAGACTCATCATTACCTCCAAATCTGGCTTTGACAGCCAACCAGATATCTCTAGCATCATCTAGATGGTGAAAATCAGCCATATGATCTTCAGGAAGAGACTGAAGCAATATAGTTCTTGCGTTTGTCTTTCTTTGAACAGCAATGTGTTCTTTACAGAAAAAGGAGGAAGACACATAATATTTCCTTTTCTCGGATCTCTTCTGTCCTTTGTCTACTGTTGCCATTTAGGAACAATGCTTCCACAAGTTGTGATCACTGTTCATGATCTAATTCCATCTTCATGGCCACGTTCATATCTTCCTATCTTTAAGTAAGAGAAATTTGGCATTATTGTTTCGAGACAGTGGTTGTGTGATATTGTTGGAGGTGCTGAGAATGGGTTGTTTGTGAGGTTTGAAGGTGATTTAGGAGACTCAAAGAACTGGTTTAGGAAGTTGAACGCTTTGACACACAGGTTCAGATCGTTGTGGGAAAGTGAATGTAGATACTGATGGTGATGGCAATAGGGTAATGTTTGTGATTGGATTTTGTGAAAGACATTATAAGGTTATTATGAGTAAGACGTTAGTTTCTTTAACAGTGGCTCTCATCAGGCTCTGATACCACTGGTAGGTCCAGCCCTAGATAGATCTTGAGCCTGTAAAGGTTTGTAGGCACTTATGTATTCACAAGCAAAACTCTATGAGAGACTCTAAAAATGGGAATATTGTTTACGACGGAATATAACAACAGAGTTAAAGAAATACTAAAACAACAATCCTCTATGGATCTTTTCTATTGATAATAAAAGTGTTTTTCTAATGAATCAATTTTTTATTTCATTAGTTCGTTTTTTTTTCATCCAATCCGCAAGGTTTCTTAATACCTCACGAAACCACTAACTAAAATGCTAAAATGATAAGTGTAATCATTCCTAGGATATCTCATGGCATATCCCTAAGAGACTAACTAACTTTAACTAAATCTGGAAGTAGTATGTATAATACTACTAAGGAATAAAATTGTACTACCGAGCAGGAATATCATTTGTTTACTGCCAATATAACTATACTATTAATCCTTACCAGTAGGAACTTACTAACTTTTACAGGAACTGTTTACTCTACCAGTAGGAACTACATACCTACTAGTAGGAACTATCTATTACAAAATTCCTAACATGAATTAGGCCGGTTAATATGGTTTTGGACCTTAGGCTTTATAAGGGCTTAAAAGCTTAAGGCTTATGATTGATGATTAATGGGCTTACCCGGCCCATTAACTTAGGTGCGGGTTGGTCTAGGCACACGTCTTTGGCTTCGACTTTGACTTTGACTTTTTGACTTTGACTTTGATTTTGACTTTTCACGCTCTTTCCATTCTCGTGCTCGGTTTTGTCGGTTTTAGCTTCGTTTTTGTCCTTTAGTGAATATTCGTTACCTGCATAGTATACAAAGCAAAACAAGCATATATTTGGTCATTTAGGCTCATTTTAATAGGTAAAAGGTATGTGTAATTAAGCACATACCAAAATCCCCATAAATTTCAAAACTATGGTAGTGTCTCACGCAATGCCATATAAGTAAATCATTTAGAAAACCAGGAATCACCCCCTCGACTATTACCATCAAAAATGTATCTAGTGTTCACAAGGGGGGAAATTTTAAAGAATCATTAGTTTTGAAAAGCCCCATTTTGACCATTTTTTAATATTTATACTTATTACCACACATATTTTTGTATTTTTTCTTTTTCTCATTTTTTATACTTTTATTTTTAAGCAACTAACTAGAATGTATGGACTTTCATTATTTTCATAACTTTAAGGTCATAGAACAAGAAGTACTTCAATCCTAAAATGCCTAAAAAAAGAGATAAATTCATCGTCCCCGATTTTTCACTTGTCCCAAACCAAGCTTAAAAATGTAATCACCGTTAAATATAAGTTAAGATGCTAACACTACTCATACTTGTAACTTGTGAAACTTTTCACTCCTGACAATTATTATATATTATGGGTGAATGTGCTTATTTCGAATTTCAACCATGGATCAACCTTTTTAAGAAAATTATAATATTTCTATGCTTCACGTTCCACCCAAGAATTATGATTTTGAAGGCGAGATCATTCCATGTAGCGACTTTCTTCTCGGCACATCCCAGCCGAGACCGACTTAGGTGACCAGGCTTTTGACACCCCACAGAGAATAGTATCGGAACTCACGGACCTTCGGTTTCAAAAACTCTTAGGTTTCCCGTTAAATAAACAATTTATTTAGAAAAATCACAAGTTAAAATAGTCTTAGTTCAAAAACATATTTAAATTTAAGAAAAAGAGATTTTTCCTATATTTATTAAATCACATATATTACACTTAATATAATTACACATCCTATAAACAAAGAAAATCCTCGACCTTTTTTGTAGGCGCTTGCAACATCGGTTTGGTTGCGTGAGCCGGCAAGGAGCAGCAAACTTTTATCAGTCTAGGATAATTACTATGTGCCTTTATTTAGAAGATTACAACATCGGTTGTGAGCCGGCAATGAGGCATAAGTAACTCTTTATGTAGCTCACAGTTTTTATTATTATTATTATTACCTCATCACTTTTTTTTTAAATTACCACGATATAGAGAAAATTTCTTTTTAAAAAATTTAAGTATAAATTTGAACTAAGACTAAATAAATTATTGTTATCAACTATACTTCAAAAGTCGTTTATTTAAGTTTAATTTTCGAAAAGAGCACGTACTATTAGTCCGGTTAGAAACTTATGGGTAAGCAGCCAAACTCGATCAAATCATACATAACGAAAAAGTACAATAAGCTGCCGAAATAAGCTGTAATATGAATAAACTGCTAAAATGATGACTAAACCACACCGAGCATAATCTGGACCGAAATTAGCTCTAATAAGCTTCTAAATTAAATCTGACTGAATTTGGACTGAATAAGCCACCGAATATGCTACTGAAAGCATAATCTGGACTGAATAAGCTAAACTGAGTTGAATAAGCTAAAAAACAGAATCTGATCGAAATAAGCTGAAAATAAGCTGAAACGACTAGACCAAATAAACTGTAATAAGCTAAACTAAATAAGCTATAAACATCACAAATCGCTCCTGCAGCTCTGATACCACTTGTTAGGTTTCTCGATTCACGATCTCGGGAGGTCGGGGATGATGGAAATATATAAAAGCCATTTTAGAGAGAGAAAGTAGTTATTATTGAATGATTAGTGAAAATTACAATTATGAGGTTCACCCCTTTAAGGAAGATTAGAGGGGGTATTTATAGTCTAAACACAAGCCATCTTTGGGCTAATTACACTTTTAGTCCTTGTGTTTAAGACTATTTAGAAACTAATGTAATTTCCATATAGACACAACATTTTTAATCCTAACAATAATTATTATACTACCATACTACTACTAAGGATAAGCATGGGTTGCCACCCGCGAAGCGCTGGTTTTTGTTAACCGAGTCACGAGCCTGACTCGATCCCCGAATTTAGTGGTCCATGGGGAAGTTTAAAGATCCAGGACAACCATCGGTGGTATGTCCCCTCCAAAATAATGCTTAAGTATATGACCATTCACCTTGAAGTTTGGTCCGTCGGTTTAAGATAACTCGACGGCACCATAAGGGAAAACTTGAGCAACGGTGAACGGTCAGGTCCAACGGGTTTTGAGCTTGCCCAATAAAATCTTTAATCGAGAATTGAAGAGAAGAACACGATCACCAACGTTGAAAATGTGGTTCTTAATCATTGAGTCATGAATCTTCTTCATTTTCTCTTTGTAAATTAAAGAGTTCTCGTAAGCTTGATCCCGGAGTTCATTTAATTCATTCATTTGAACTTTCCGGTGATCACCCGCGGTCTTAAGGTCAAAATTACAATGTTTCAAGGCCCAATAGGCCTTGTGTTCAAGCTCGATAGGAAGATGGCAAGCCTTTCCGTACACGAGCTTATAAGGAGTGCACCCAATGGGTGTCTTGAATGCGGTACGGAAGGCCCATAATGCATCATCTAACTTATCGGACCATGAAGCACGGTTTTCACCTATGGTCCTTTCTAAAATACGTTTCAAACCACGATTTGAAACCTCCACTTGTCCACTCGTTTGTGGATGATACGCGGTAGAAAGACGATGAGTAACTCCATACTTAAGCATAACTTTAGCAAATTGATCATTACAAAAATGGGTACCGCGATCACTAATTATAGCACGAGGAGTTCCAAATCGGGCAAAAAGAGATTTCAAAAATTTAACAACAACTCGAGCATCATTAGTGGGGAGCGCTTTTGCTTCAACCTATTTTGACAAATAGTCGACGGCCACGAGAATGTACTTGTTCCCTCGAGAAGACCAGAACGGTCCCATAAAATTGATGCCCCATACGTCAAAGATCTTGCAAACTTGAATTGTATTTTGAGGCATTTCATCACGTTGCGAGATTTTGCCTTGACGTTGACAAGCGTCACACCGTGTGACCAAGTCATGGGCATCTCGGTAAATAGTAGGCCAATAGAAGCTGGAATCAAAGATTTTTTTAGCGGTGTAGTTGGCACCATGATGTCCCACAGTAGGTCCATTATGGCAAGCCGTGAGGATATCAACGGCTTTTTGGCCGTAGACACACCGTCTAATCATTTGATCCGCATAAATCCTAAACAAGTAGGGGTCGTCCCAAAAATAATGCTTAACATCCTTAAAGAATTTTTTCTTTTGTTGAGATGACATCCCTTTAATAATAAAATTCCCCGCATGGTAATTTGCTTTGTCAGCAAACCATAGGGTACTAGAATCACAATGAAAAGATATAATTCCAACTGTTTTGAGAGGAAATGTTTCATTAATTTTCTTTTTCTCGAGATCACCTTAATGAGGGTTCTCTAATCTAGACAAATGGTCGGCCGTGAGATTCTTCGCTCCTTTTTTTATCACGAATAATGACATCGAATTCTTGGAGTAGGAGAATCCATCGGAGCAACCTCGACTTAGCATATTGTTTAGCAAGAAGATACTTAAGAGCCGAGTGATCCGTATACGCTATGGTCTTTGATGAGACTAAGTAAGGCTGGAATTTCTCGAAAGCATATACTACGGCTAATAATTTTTTTTCCGTAGTAGTGTAATGTGCTTGAGCATCCGTCATGGTCTTACTAGCATAGTGTATAGCCTAAAAATGTTTGGTCTTTCGTTTCCCCAAGACTGCACCTACCGCGTAATCACTAGCGTCGCACATAATTTTAAATGGTAGGTCCCAATCGGGGGCAACTAAAATCGGGGCTTCGGTTAACTTGTTTTTAAGTATATTAAACGCTTCAATACATTCTTTTGAGAAAACAAACGGGGTTTCTTTTTCAAGAAGATGGGTCATCGGCCGGGCGATTTTAGAAAAATCTTGGCGTGCGAGCGCGCGACGTGACGATAGAACCCGGCGTGACCTAAAAAACTTTGAACGCCTTTGACGGTAGTCGGATGAGGGAGTTTAGCTATAACATCAACTTTAGCTTTGTCGACCTCAATCCCGGACTTTGAAATTTTATGTCCTAAAACAATGCCTTCTTTTACCATAAAATGGCATTTCTCCTAATTTAGAACTAAATTAGTGTCTTCGCACCGTTTTAGCATTTTGTCTAAATGGGAGAGGCATGACGAGAAAGAATCCCCGAAGACCGAGAAATCGTCCATAAAGACCTCCATTGTTTCCTCGATCATGTCGTGGAAAATGGCCATCATGCACCTTTGGAACGTGCCCGGAGCATTACATAAACCAAAAGGCATACGTCGGTAGGCAAACGTCCCATAAGGGCAAGTGAAGGTGGTCTTATCTTGGTCTTTCGGGTCAATAGGTATTTGAAAATATCCGGAAAAACCATCTAGAAAACAATAGTATTCATTTCCCGCTAAACGTTCTAGCATTTGGTCCATAAAAGGCAACGGGAAATGGTCTTTACGAGTGGCATCATTAAGCTTTCGGTAATCTATACAAACATGCCATCCGGTAACTAGTCTCGTAGGAATCAACTCATTATCTTCATTTTCAACAACGGTCATACCACCCTTCTTAGGCACACAATGAACGGGACTCACCCACGGACTATCGGAGATAGGGTAAATCAATCCGGCATCAAGGAGTTTGATAACTTCCTTTTTGATAACCTCATGAATTTTCAGATTTACCCTTCTTTGATGTTGAACCGCCGGTTTGAAGTCGTCTTCCATTAAGTTCTTGTGAGTACAAAAACTAGGGTCGATACCCTTTATGTCGGAGATTTTCCATGCGATGGCCCGTTTGTGTAACTTAAGAACCTTTAAAAGGGCGGCTTTTTCTTCATCTTTTAACTCTTTAGAAATTATGACGGGTAATTTATCGGTTCCTTCTAAAAACGCGTATTCAAGATGAGACGGTAAATCCTTAAGCTCGAGCTCCGGAGGATCATCAATAGAAGATTTAATCGTTTTAATTTCCTCAAAATAAAGCTCTTTCGGAGGGAGAGGAGATGATGGATCATCATTTAATAACTTCTCGAGTAGAAGAAGGTCTCCCTCCGGATCAAAGTCGGCATCATTAATTCCCACCGGAATTGAATCATTCGTAAGACAAGCTTCGATTTCTTCCAAAATGAAATCGCCTCCTTCAAAAGGAGTGAGAGAGGGGAAAGAATTAGAAAGGATAGGATCTAAAGACGGAGTGGGATTGCCACTTTTAGAACTATCTAAAAATCTGAGAACTTCTTGAGCATACTCCTCACATGAAACGTCGATGACATCGATTCGATTAACCGATTCAGAATTATTGTAGGAGTATCTCAAAGTTTGACCAACTTTAAAAGTTATGGCTTCATCATTAAATCGAAGAGTTATTTCTTCACCGTAAACATCAATTAACGCTCGAGCCGTCCTTAGAAAAGGTCTCCCGAGAATGAGAGGAACCCGAGGATCGGCATCGTAATCAACGACTACGAAATCAGCCGGATAATGGAACTTCCCCACTTTAACGAAGACATATTCAGCGACACCTTTTGGTCGAGTAATTGATCGGTCCGCAAGCTCGAGAGTCATTCGAGTGGAGGTAAGTTCGGGAAGAGAAAGCTTTTTCCATACTGAAAGAGGCATAAGATTGATGCTTGCACCAAGATCAGCCAAGGCTGAGCATTCAACCATTCCCTGAAAATCACACGGTATAAGAAACTTACCGGGGTCTCCAAGTTTTTCGGGTAATTTTTTTGGATAATTGCCGAACAATTCTCATTCACCGGTGTTTTGACTAAGTCAAATAAATTTTCTTTGTTATTTAGGAGACTTTTAAACATTGAAGCAAATTTTGGCATATGAAGAAGAGCATCCATGAAACTACGCTCGAAATGTAATTCCCTAAAGATTTCAACAAATTTTAAAGCTAGAATATCATCTTTTTCACAGAGCTTTTGTTTGTTGGCTTGTAAAGGATAAGGTATAGTCGGTTTATGCTTAGGATTAACAACGGGCTCATCAATTGGAACACGAGTTTGGACTACCGAGGTGGAATGTTTTTTTCGGTACTATTCACTATTCGGTTTTTGCACATATCCTTTGTGCACCTTGTTCCCTTCCAAGCACACCTTTGGGAAGAGGTGGAATTGGAGGTCCATCATAAGAAATACCACTTCAGGTGGTGATTGCTTTCAAGTCACCTCTTGGGTTAGCAACAAGTGGGTTGGCTTGGAATGGATCGCCGAACAACGAGTTTTTTTATTAAGAAAGCGAGCGCTGTGAGCGAGGGAGGAGAGAGAAGAGTGAAAAAACTAGCCATCATATTCTTAAGCTTCATTGGTTTGATTTTGATATTGTAGCTTTTAAAATTTTCATTTCCTGCCGGTCATTTCGAATGCTTGAATGTATATTTTTGATTTTGCATTATAGACTGCATTTCATTTCTTAATTCTGATTTTAAATTACTGATATTATTTCTCATGGCTTGCATACTAGCCTCATTCGTTTTCTTAAATTTCTCCAAGTCACTCGAAGTAGTAACTTGAGTTTGAATCAGAACTTGATAAGACGTATTTCCTTGATTGAAGTTATTTCCTCGATTTTGGTTAAACCCTTGACTTTGCACATTTGGTTGAGCAAAACTGGGTGGTCGAAACTGATTAGCTATACTCTGGGGTCGATAACCGGTATTTCCCTGATTGTAGTTCACTACGGCTAATGAAACATATCATTGAATATTGTCTTGATAGCCCGAAAAAGTGTTGCCATCGGTGGCAGGACACTGTCAGTAAGAATGAGCACCGCCAGAAGTAACACAAGATTCCTCAACAGCTTTTATGGAAGCGGGAACTTGGGTTACTTGATGTTGTTTAAATATCGCGGTCATGGCACTAGTCACAGCACTGGCTACGGCACTGGCTATCTCTAAAGAATCAACATTACTTGCTTTCACTTGAGAAACAATCGGTTTATTTCTTGAATTACGAACTTTTGATTTGTTTTCAATAATTTTTAACACATCTTGTGCACTTCTTTCCAAAAGATTGCCACCGGCGGCAGAATTCAAAGAATCTTGATCGGATGGGTTTAAACCATTGTAGAAGGTATCGAATAGATGCAATTCAGTAAAACCGTGATGTGGGCATGCTCGAAGGAGATCTTTGAAACTGTCCCATGCCTCACTAAACGTTTCTTCAAACTTTTGTTGAAAATTTGATATTTCATTCCGGAGATTTGTTGTTTTTGAGGGAGGAAAGAAATGGTTAATAAACTTGGACACAATATCGTCCCAAGTGAGAATAAAACGAGAAGGTTCTTTGTCGAGCCAAATCCGAGCTGGACCATCGATAGAAAATGGAAAAAGCATAAGCTTAATCGATGTCTCGGGCACAACTTTTTAATTCAACGTAGAAGTAATCTTGTTAAAAAATCGAAATATGAGCATGTACGATCACCTTTCACAAAACTGCAAGAATTGTTTTTGACACACACACACACAAAGATTGATTAGCTATGCTTGAGCTCGAAATGCTTAAGCGGGAATGGGTGGTACTATACGAATACCATCCGCATAACCCTCACGTTGGGATGCACGGAATGTAATTCCCCCGCCATAGTACGTTGATCGTGCCCCATTGTAACTACTAAACGGGAGTCTCTTCAAGAGCGAACAGTTTCGACTCTTTAGTTTTGATCGCCTACATTAAAAACGCGTTTCAGAATCGTAAGAAGGTAATCGTAGAAGGTTCACCAACGAATTTTGAAGAAGAGCGAGTTTGCCTACACTAAGAAAAAATAAGAAAAATATTTTTGTAACCGATAATCAAACAAGTGTACGGTAGCTCTTTAGAAAACGCACAAAGAAGCGGAGGAGCGGGTAAGCGCGAAGCGTTTTAAAAACCTTCTCCTTTCGGGTCGAAGTTCGTAGGATCAACCCTCCTTAAACCTCTCTTAAAGTTTGTAATCTAAAAGTGAGCCGATTTCACAAGTGACACAACGGTTGTTTTTGTTGTTTTTCAATTTTTTTGGTTTTTGAAATACTTTAGGAAAAGTATTTTTGATTTTTCTAATAAATCTACGAAAATAAATCGAGAAAAATAAAATATTTTTGTATTTTTTAGAGTTTTATATAAAAGAAAATAAAATGATAACTTTACGAGGAAGGGTCTTCAAAACACTAATCTTCAAGCTTCAACACGATATTCGATACACACCTCCCCGGCAGCGGCACCAAAAATTGATTCGTACCTAAACACACACGTAGGTATATATAAGGACGAGGTTAATTATAATATAGTATAAGTTTTCCGTCGGGTTCTAAAAAGTTACTTTTGACCAAAGTAAAGTTCAAAACCTTTCCGAGTCGTATCCTGACGAAGTGTGAATTAAGAATCTCGTTTAAGTTCGTGATCACGTGATTTGAATAATTTCAAAGATTTGAGTTCTATTCCTACTAGCAAAATGAAACATTAAATAATGACAAGCAAAAAGCAATTAACGATTGGACCTAAAAATGTTAAAGGAAATCCTAAAAAACGCGACTTAAAACCGTAACTATCAAAATTTAACCCTAAAAATATTTTTTTATTTTTTATAAATCCTAAATGACTAAAAATAATTTTAGAAAAAAGATTTATATTTTTTTGACTTTTATTTTATTTATTATGAATTAAAAACGGATTTAATCTAAATAAATCATTAAAAATAGCAAACTAATTATGAAAATTCTAAAAAAAATTAGGAAAAGTACTTTGGACTATGGAGAATCTATGAAAAATATAAACTGGAAAAATGGCTGAAAGGATAAGCAGTAAATAAGCATTTAAACCTAATAAGCTAAAACTGAAAATCAAGCATAAATATTTAAGGGTGCAAAAGGTTGACAGAAAAGTCCCAAGGGCGCTAATGGTAAAGGGTGTGTGTGTTAAGGCTTTGGTGTAATGAAGGAGAGGTCACAGGTTCGACCCCTGTGACCTTTCTTTTTTATTAAACATTTTTTTTTCTTTTTGAACACACTTAATGAAAAGCTGAAAATAAGCAACTTTTGTGAGAACAATTTTTCTAAGACTTTGAAATAAGCTAGAATAAGCTAGCTTTAAGTGATAGAAAAGACTAAACTAACCTATTTAACTAATAAGCAAAACTGTTTTGGATTTTAGAACTTAAAAAGCAAATGTGAAAAGCAAATAAGCTAAAACAAACTAGTCTCTACACCTAATAAGCACTTGGAACTAAGAAATAAGCAAAAACCTTAAGCTGATAAGCTCTTAAAAGCTAAATTCAAAGAGGACTTAAACAAACAGACTCTAAGGAAATTGACAAACTTTGAGCCAATTTTAAGACCAATTAAGCACATGAAATAAGTTGTAAACTGAAAACAGATGAAGTTTAGCTTCCAAATAACACATAAAAACAAGATTTAAGAAAATTTGATTAGAAATAAGCTAGACAAAGAAGACTTAAAAACTGACAGTTTAACTAAGCTAATTTTTTTTGGATTTTTGAAGTTTAAGAAATGCAAAGTGCAACACTATAATTAAGCTACTAAAAAAAAATGCAAAAACTAAAAAGCTGAAAACAGATCAAGCTTGTTGTCCAATAAGCTTATATTATCAAAAGAAGACTATAAAACAAGTTAAACTAATCTAATTTTGCTTATGAAATCTGGTTTTTGGAAATAAGACTATGAAATTTAGAGTGTTTTTAGACTAAAACACACAAGACATTTGCACACTTATCCAACTAGTTCTACTGCATTATTAGACTCAAAACAAGTGTGAAAACAACTCCTAAAGGCCATTTAAGAAGATTGAATCAATTGAGCTGAATTGATAAACTAGAATACCACAGATTTAAACTATGAATACATAAGACCTAAAACTTGTATTTTAAACTTTAACTTCTTATTTAAACTGACTCTAAGACTTATTTTGAGCTTATCAAACTTGGATTAAAGGACATAGAGTAATCAAACAGTACTAACCAAGGTTAGTATTGCTTGAGCCAAACACCCCTTAATGAATTTGAAGAACATAATTAAGCTTAAATCAAGCTTAACAAAGTTAAATTTAAAACTAAATGTGCTCAAACAGCATTAACCTTAGTTAATGCTGCTTGACCCAAACACCCCTTTAAGTTTATAAAAACCATTTTAAACTTGAAACAGATTTAGAAAACTTATAAAAACTCAAAACATATTAAGCACAAGATTAACTAAGGACAATAAAGCAATTAGAACACAAAAATAAGCACTTAAAATAAGCAAACTAGATTAAGCAGTTTAAAGTAATATAATGACAGTTTTAACTTAAAACATGACTAAATGACTTCTAGGCTATAAGCAAGCATAAATAAGCAATTAACAACATAAATAAGCATAAATAAGCAGAGATAAGCAGTAATAAGCAAAGAAACAATAAATAAGCTATAAAATGGAAAAGTGAGGACTTACAAAGCCGTTTGCTTAAACAAGGGCATAAAGGCTCTTTAGAGCTTTGTCTACAAGCTCTAGCTTGTTTAAAAACAAGCTAGTAAAACCTTATAAGCCCTTCCAAATCCGGCTTATCTTCCAATTTAGCTTTTGAGTGATTTTGAGTAAATAAAAGAAAAACCTTAAACAGTTTAGCTATGAAGAAACTAAATTGTTTTAAGAGACAGTTTTGTGAGATACGAGAGCTTATATGGGCTTATCTAACATCTTCAAATCATAAATTGTATTAATCAAAAAAAGTATAATTTAACATAAAATTCAGAATTTCATTAACATTTAAAAAACATTACAAGACTTTAAATAAAGTTACAATAAGCTAATATAAACTAATTTAAGCTGAAAATTACAATAAAAGATAGATGCTCTAAATTCTGCCCTAATTGCCACTATTTATAGACGAATGAGAAGGTCCTAAGTCTTGGCCTTGTGTTTCTTCTGTGAAAGGGAAAGAGAGTGCTCCCTATGCCTTTAATTCTGAGCCCTTGATTCTTCATTTGTGTTTCTTTGTTTTGATCACAGCCATTAATCTTGAAAACTTGTCTCATCAGCCAATCAATCTTCATGGGATTGCCAAGGTGGATTTGTATTCTAGGGAAATGTGTTAGTGGGGTGTGAGTTTGTTTTGTCAGGTTGTAAGGTGAAATGAAAGAGACAGGTGAATAGTAGGTTTTGGCGGGAGAGTGGTTTAGGGGTTTGATTTGTAACGGGGTTAGGGGTAAAGGACTAATGTGAAACCCATAAGGACTAAACGGTGTAAGGATCATTGACTAACTATGTTTTGCCCTAAGACTAACGGTGAAAATAGTTAATGGGAATTATGGTTTGCGCTTATTTTTAGGCTTTTTGTAATGGTATTGGGCTGGATTTTAATTAAATGGATTTAGGGGCTTATTTAGTTATATAAAAGGCTTAATGGGCTGACTTGGCCCATTAACTTGGGTATGGGTTGGCCCATTTAAGATGCACCACGTTTTTGGCTTTAAATTTTCACGCTCTTTCTATTCCTGTGCTTGGTTTTTTCCGTTTTGCTTTATTTATTGACTTTTATGAATACTGTTTCCTGCACATCATGAAATTACAAAACACACATAACAAAGTATTTTTGAATATACATTTTGGTCATTTTAGGCTTGTATTATTAGGCAAAAGGTATTGTGGTATTTAAGGTACATACCACAAATCGTCTTTTTTTTTCAAAGCTCTAATTTTATCCCTATATTGAATAAATTAAGTTTGAAATTCATTTTTAAGTCATTTTGCTTGATGATCAGCCTCGATGTATTCTTTATAAAAATTGGTTTTGTTTGTTTTTTCAAAAACGTTGAACCCCCAGCTTTTTTCTTATATTGCCTCAAGCTAATAAGTTTAACTTTTTAACATTTTGTTGTTTAACCTTTTTTAGGCAAGTTATATGATTGCTTTCTCAACTTCATTTGTAAGCAGTTCTAGCCTAATTGTTTCCAGTTCATATCATGTGAATCATGAGCATTTTTATCGTGTTTAATGCTTCGATCATTAACTTCTACATTTGGATCATCAAATATAATATCGCTATTAATTTGATCCTCACCAGTTGTAGAGTTAATAATTTTAGGTTTCTCATGATACGTTTGTTCATGATTACTGTTGGAAAATAATGGATTCATGAAGCTTGTTGATGGTGTTTATACCTCACTGATGAATGCAAAATCATAGCTTGGCCCTTCATCAGAATCAATGTTCTCTTGTTGAATTATGACCATCATGCATATGTTTGTACTTAATTCCTTAATCTTTTCCATTTGATCAACGTCAGCAAGAAGAAAATCATTATGTTCAGCTTCAACTTTCTTTGCAAGCAACATTTGTTTCATAAAGTTCTTAGAATCCCAAACTCTTAGCTTTGGACACTCTCGTGCATAGTGACCATTAGCCTCACGATTGTAGCACTGAATATCTGCAGCATTGCCTGACGAAGAAGTCGTTTACATTTCTAGTTCTCTTTTTGAACATTACTACTCTCAAACAGATGCCTGCTTGATTATTTAATGTGATATCTTGCTATTCTACAAACACCATTCCAACATTCCTGCTTTTAATATTCACCTATTAGCTTGCACAACATCTTGATTCCTTGTGATTTGTATAGGTTCGAAGTCGGTATGTTGTTGAGTGGAATAGCATTGGGTTGATTGCACAGAGCAAGAAGTATCATTCAGAAGTAAGATTGTCTCTTGAACAACATTGATTTTTCTTTTAGTATTCATCATCATAATCTACCATAGAGAGAGGATGGAGTGGCATAAAAAGCAGTTAAAGATCAAGAAAAGAAGAAATTTTGTGTATCATGGTCTAGTAAACTTTTTTTGCTCTAAGAAGATAATGACAAGTTTTCTCATAAAATTGTTGAAGATAATCCAAATAGCACATCATATGGTTCGGCTTTGACATTCGTTTGCCAACGAACATTGGTGACATACTTATAACATTTAGGCTGTAAGCAATTCAGAAACTTAGTGTTGATTGTGACATTCGGGAGTTCAATGTTGTTTCGTCTGAGATCATTGATGAGTTATAAAAATCGATTATACGTAGATGTAATAGATTCTTTAGCTTTAGCAGTGAATTGATCAAACTCATTATTAAACCGCATGCTTCCCTATCAATTTCATTCAACTCAATCCCTTGCATCAACCGTTTAACCTGAAGCCACATTTCTTATGTAGTTTGACATGAATCCACAAAATTGTAAATGTCATTTGGTATGGAGATCATAATCAAATTCATTGCTTCGATATCAGCCTCATATTGTTTTTAATCATCGCCCGTAAGATCATCTTCGGTTTGAGGTCTTTTTAGTTGATCTAGTTGAGGGCATATCATTTTAAACTAATATGGACCTTCATCAATGAACGATAAGAACGTTCATGTCTCCCTCTTTCGGTTAAGATAATGTCTGAATCTGCTTGCCCATGGTATGTAACTACCTCTTTCAAGCATAGAGGACCTGTCTCAGACCCTGCATCTGCAAGTGACCGTTGATGTACACCGTATCGATATCTTATTGAGGTAAAAAATGGATCTTTGTAGACGAAAAAGAGTTACACTTGTGACTTTGAATGAATTAAGAACGATTAATGACTACAACGGTGTTCGTAAATTCTACCACAGTCTCGTTATGCCTTGCCTTGTTTAAATTGTTCTACCGAAATTACTTCCCAATCAAAAATTTCGAATTTCACCGAAAATGAATAAAAAGTATCAAATTGCTAATGTAATGAAATACTCAGTCGAATATACTTCGTCCATGTATTACAACACCGAAAACACCGAAATTGTAAAGTTACCAAAATTACCAAAATTCTAAAGTATCAAAATTCCACAGTATCAAAATTGTCAAAGTATCAAATTGTCAATTTAGATAAAAAACGGTTAGAATACCAAAAATGATCTTGGAATCAGTCACAGCTAGTAATTTCGATGAAGAGTGTTTGAGGATATCGAAAATGGTAAATTTCGATGAGGAGCGTGTGTGAGTATTGAAAATGGTAAGTTTCGATGAAAATCACTATGGCATTCGATATTGGTCAATACTACGTACAGATCTCTGACAGCACTGATCTCTGTCATGGAAGATCTCAGACAGCTTGAACTCAAATTTCGATGAAATGCAAAACTTTCCTATGTGAGTTTAATTTTCGGTAAACACTAAAAAATAACAAATCCTACTCGTGATTATCAAAGATTGTATATTTTCTATAAAATATCCATCAAAAATGAATCAACAATATGAATAATACCGTAAAACCAAGCAATTTAGAAAATAAATACTGACTTTCAAAAATTAACTCCACAAATTCGATACAACAAAAAATGTAAGTTTTACCAAATTTGAATCGGAAATGAATCACAAGATCGATAAAAACCAAAAATATGATCAAAATCAACTCTCAAACGTTTTTAGAACTTTACTGAAAATGAAATACTTCCTACTACACAATTTTGATGAAACCAAAAATGTGTAAAACACCCTATCTTATCAAATTCGATATAACCGAAAGTTATAAACCTATAGTAACCTCATTCCGATGAAACTAGAAATAGAGAACTAACTATTACAACCTATAAACAAACGAATCACAATAAATGAATACTCTAAAATAATAAAATCTAACACAACCAAATTCGATGAAACCGAAAATGGTGTATCTAACTATTACAACTCAATAAACAAGACAATACAATTGAAAATGCTATCAAAAATGAATCTAGTACCCGATATAGATCACGTCATCATCATATATCACACCGAAATCAATATAAAGCCGATATTTGATATCGAAATTGATACAACACTCTAAAAAAAATAAAATCTAGATTTAACACGTCATGGTACATAATTACATCTAAAATCACAAATAATCACTCTTAAATCTCTAATGTCGTATTATACCACTTTGTTAGGTCAATTAGATATTGAAAAACACACTTTGGAAATGGTTAAGTATATAGAGAATTAAGATTAAGTAGGCAAGTCTTTCACTAATTTTCAATATAAAAAAGGAAGAAAAAGGAGGAGGAGAGATACGAATGACAAGCTTAACCCCTTCAAATAATGAAGGAGTATTTATTTTGTGTTAAGCACACTTTCCCTAATACTAATCTACCCTTCTATTTTGTTAACTGATCTATTTGACTAAACTCGCTTACCCTTATTACATTTACTATTTCTAAGCATAAAATAAAGTCTAAACATTATATAAAATAAATAAACTATAGATCCCATTTCAATATAGATCTTTCTAGCATGTTTAAGGGTTGAAGCAAATATGGATAGTTTTTCACACAAACTACAGGAGAACCAATGACAATGAACACTATAAATATGCGGAAACTAACTTAATAATGATAAAGAAGAACAAGTGAATATTAATAACTAAACTTTTTTATTTAATCTGCTTAAAAAGGATCAGATTAATAACTATTAGATTGATAGATGTGATGAGATGGATAACTTCTCTAAATCCGTATAGTTTCCTAATAATACACCAGAGGATAAACCCTAACAGACATACAAACCCATCTAAAGATAATGCATATCTTTTCCTATAATTAACTCATGCATTTCCTTATAACGTACTAACTATTAAACGTGTACTAACTATTTTGAGTACTGAACGATACAAAACTAAACTAAACAGTACAAACTATAACTGTCGGTACTTTCTACTACAACTAGCGGTACTAAGTTAGGAAAACATAATTCCCAACATAAACCACTAAAGTATCTATAATCGACACTTTTTAATCCTAACACGCTCCCCTTCTCTTTTTGTTCGGCCGTGACATCACACACACACCCCATATTCATGGGTTATGATTCAAATAATAGGATTGTTCGTAGTTGCTGATTGATTAAATGCTAGCACGTCGTTGTGATTGTTTGAGAGCTAGTGTGTATTCATAGTGAGGAGCTCTACTTTGGGTTCTCGTATCCATTTGATCTCTACATCAAACAAACAGGTAACACAAAAGTTTGTTGTGTTTTAATTTGATTAGTCATAAAACGTATATGGGTCGCTGGCTCGTGGAAAACGTTGTAAGGTTTTTATTACTTATGTTGCATATTTTCTGTTAAAGGTTATGAAAAATTTAAAATTATAACCTATACGTTTCTTACAATATTGTGGAGAATATGTGTTTATTTATTCCACTAAACCGATGTTCCATGAGAAGTACCAGAATCTGAGCTGCATCTGTGATATGACCCATTGGAGTTGTATCGATAGATTGCACTACTTTTAGAGAGTGCTAGCTCCTTAAGAATTAGGGTTAAGAGAAGAGAACTATTTTTGATTAAAAACTATGGCTTCATTCATTATAATGGCCCGGTATTAGGGATAACCCTTCAAAATGATAACACATATCCTATCACGACTTGAACACATACGCTAAACAATGACTTACTTTGACACATATCCCAATTAGACTCAAATACGTCCTAAATAAATAAGACAGATAAAGATAACTATCCCACGACATAATTCTTATGCCCTACAGGAATAGACATGACCCTCCTGGCCGACCCTCCTCCATAGGCTCGAATGTAACATTCCCTTCTCCTTTAAAAAATCACCTTGTCCTTAAGGTGGTAAGATGGATAATCAGACTGGAACTCAGACAACCATTCCCTTGTAGTGCTTCCTTCTTGAGAACTTCCGCTTAATTTCACTAAAAACTTGGCTAGCTAGTAGCATTGTTGTTAAGACCAAACGTGTAGCACAAACTGCTAAAGGTTGCTCCACTCGATGCCTCTCGTGCTCCTCCTCAGGTAAATTTGTAACAACCTCCTGACCCGTTCCTGGTATATGCAATGAGACATGAAATACCGAGTGAATCTTACTTGCATCCGGTAGAGCAGGTCGGTACGCCACTTTGCCCACATGCTCTAACACCTCAAATGGCCTATAATACCTCTTGGCCAATTTATTAGAACCAACGCGATAGCTAATTAACCCCGATACAGTTGTAATTTAGCAAGCACCCAATCCCTTAAATCGAATTCAAGATCACGACATTTTTAATTAGCTTGCATTTCCATACGATGCTTAGCGACTAATAGGTTTTGATTAAGTTGGCGTAATAAAGAATCACATTCCACCAATAGCTCCTCAACAACACCTACCTTTGATGAGCCAGCTATATACGAAATAATCGAAGGTGGCACACTACCATATACCGCTTGATACAACGTCATCTTTATACTACTATGAAAACTAGTGTTATAATTATATTCAGTCCATGGAAAAAAGACGTACCCAATGCTGGGGTTGATCCGAAACCATATCCCTTAAATATTGCTCAGGCGCACAGTTAACAAATTATGTTTGGCCATACGTCTGAGAATGATATGCCATACTATGATTTAATTTAGTTCCACTAGCCTCGAACAACTGCTTCTAGAACTTGCTAACAAAAATGGGAACACGATCGGACACGGTCATTTTTGGAATCCCATGATGCTTAACCACCATATCAAGAAAACTTTGGCGACTTTAGACGCGTTGAAACAGGTGGGTAACGTTCCAAGGTGCGCATGCTTAGTAAACCGGTCCACCACCACTAAAATAACTGTCAAACCTTTGTAAATAGGTAACATGGCAATAAAGTCCATGGAAACATCCTCCCATACTTGAGACGGCGCCAACAAAGGTTATAGCAAACCACCCAGCGCTTGCATGGAGTACTTAGTCCGCTGACAGACTGGGCATTTACTGATAAAATCCTCCACCGACTTTCGCATTTATTTCCAGTAAAACAACGTAGACAATCCAACCAACATCTTCTTTACACCACTATGTCCAGCCATCGGTGTATCGTGAAACTCAGATAATAGAAAATCCTTAAGTTTAGAATCAGCTCCAACATAATATTGATCATGAAAAATGATCAGCCCCCTCTCACGTCAAAACACCTCCATTAGTTCATTACCATCGAGCCTTTGCTGGAGCTGTTTTAACTCTTCCAATGTTTCATTCTCTTACCTCAATTCACCAATCAAACCAACCAACGGTCGACTCATAGCCATGAATGCAGCTGTAACATCTTCATTCTCATTGAATATGCGTTCTGCACATACTTTTGTTGAAGGGGTGTTTGTATAACCTACTGCATGAGTTCTTTGAGGCTCCTATGATCTCTGTGAATAGTAAAACAACGCACAAGTAAATATTGTCGCCATTTATACACAGCTTCAACAATAGCAAATAACTCCTTTTGATAAGTTGTCGCGATGCGCATGTGAGGTCCTAATTTATTGCTAAAATAACTTAGGGATTGTCCCTTTGCATCAAAATGACGTCAATACCAACTGCCGACGCATCAGCTTCTACCATGAATATTTCATTAAAACTTGGCGGGCCTAAAATAAGTGCATCAGACATCCTTGTTTTGAGATCATCAAAAGTCTTTGTCTCCAGCTCTCCCCAATTGAACCCTTGTTTTTGAAGTAGACTAGACAATGGGGCGGCAATAGTAGCATAACCTTTGATAAAGCACCTATAATAACCTGCAAGAACCAAAAACCCGCGTAATGGTCGCTGATTTGTAGGTAAGGGCCACTCCACCACTGCTGCTGCCTTCTTTGGATCTATCTCACACCATTCCCCTAAAAATAATATGTCCTAAGTATTCAGCGTTGTGCCCAACACACACTTTGATTTGCTTAAATAAATGAAGATCCTGTAGAGCACTAAAAAACACATTGAAAATATTCCAGGGTGCAGTAAGAGTGCACTATACATCAATAAATCAACAAAAAAAACAATCATAAAAAAATTTGCGTAGTAATTGAAAAATTAACCGGATTCATGGTAGGCTTGGAAAGTAGGCGAGCGAGATTTCCTAAAGGAGGGGATACTGTGACAACCATGACTTGAGCAGGTTAGTCAAACTATTAGTGTTGACTTATGGATCTGTTGCAATGTCTGGGATATGTGTTATATGTGTTTATACGTGTCTTATGTGTTTTTGTGGGTTATGTGAGATTTGATAATCAATCCATTGAGCGTGATCGTCTCATTGGGATTGGATTTGTGTTGGATTTTGTGGAGTTCATTTCGTTCACTTTTAGTGACAAGGAAATGATTTTGGTAATTGAAGCGGTTTCGCGTTAATTGTGTAAGTAATTATACGTATATGTATTTATGTGTTAGTAATATTAGGATGAGATTAAGTTTTAGTGGTAAGGATATGAAAGAAATGAAATTTCTATTTTTGGAATGTTAGGTTTAATAAAAATGAAAAGTTAATTATTTTTAAAAGTCTAGTAAATTGCGTTTACGCAAAAAGGTATGAACAAATAAGCTTAGGTTTTTATAAAAACTTAAGGTAATGTTAATAATTAAGTAATTAATTAATAAATAAAAAAAGGAAAAGATGCCATTCGGCTGAATAAGAGAAAGAAAAGAAAAAAATGAGTTTTAAAAGGAAACAAACTCTAATTAGATCTTATCTATAATTAATTGGGGGCCTATAAATACAAAATAAAATCCCAAACCCTCCCCCCTTGTATAACCGGTCGAATAAAGAAAAAAAAGGAGGAAAAATTAGGGTTTTTGCTTTTGTGAAGAAATCAAGCTCGAATGTAAGTTTTAATTAATCCTTGTTAGTTATTAATTAATCATGTAATAATTAATATGGTGAATAATTAGGGTTCATTAAGATCAGTAATTAATGATATAATAATCATGTTATGATGATTAGGGTTTAATTAGAAGCTTATGG
>BQNB010041254.1:4180-46882 GCA_026074375.1 Tanacetum coccineum
AAATTTAATTTTTAACAATCCTAAATGATTAAAAATAATTTTAGAAAAAAGAATTATATTTTTTTGACTTTTATTTTATTTATTATGAATTAAAAACAGTTTTTATCTGAATTGAATATTAAAAATACTAAACTATTTATAAAAAATATGAAAAAATTATGAAAAGTACTTTGAACAGTTAAAAACCTATGAAAAATAAAACGAGGTCAACAACTTATCTCAATAAGCTGTTAATAAGCCAATTAAGTCTGATAAGCTAAAAGGGGTAAAAAAGTGTTAACTAATAAATGTGGTAAACCATAACCAGAAAAGACCCAAGGGCGAGTTGGTTGTGTGTGGTGTGTTAAAATGCTTGGTTGAGGTCAAGGGTTCGAGCCTAGCCTCACCCTTGACTTCCCAATTTCCCAAGTGTTTTTATTTTTTAAATTTCTTTTTAAAAAAGCTTTTAATAAGCTAAAATAAGGACTTTTTGTGAAATGACTTTTTATAAAAACCTAAAATAAGCTGGAAATAAGCACTTAAAAGTGACAATACTTGGTTTTTTTTAACTAAGGGCTACAAGGCTAACTGTTTCGCTTTTTTAGACACAATAAGCATTTAAGAAAACAGATAAGCTAAAAACAAATGATTACTAAACCCTAATAAGCACTAATGAACAAAAATAAGCTAACAATATGAGCTAAAACTAAGCTTAAATGACAGAATTACCTAAAAGGCGTTTAAACTTAAATTCTAAACTAAAAGTGCTAATAAGCTTAAATAAGCTCTAATCTAAACTAAATAAGCTAACAACACTTAAACCTATCCTAATAAGCAAATCTAAACACAACTAAAGCAAATCCAATAAGCCAATAAGCTCAGAAAAGCAAATAAGCTTATTGGCCAAAACTTTTGACTAAACAGCCTAAGGGGGCACTTTCTAGCTTATTTTTAAGCTAGTAAATGGATCCTTATGGCTTAGAGACTTATAGCACTGAAAAGCTTATACAACAAGCTATCTAAATCATCAATCAGAAAACATTTTGAAAATCAAATAAGCTGTGAAAAAGCTAGGTGAAAATGCTGATTACACTCAGTAGCTGCTGAGTTTTTTCAAGCTTTTAAAAAGACAAAAGGCAAAGTTCAAACCTAATTTTAAGCTAGTAATTAAAAGCTAAACTTCAAAATAAGCTCAAACAGATTGAGCTTATATCCTAATGAGCTTGTGCTAAGAAAATTAGACCCTAAAACTAATTTTAACTTTCCTAATTTTGCTAATGAAAAAGGGCCTTTTTACTTTGAAAATGAAAACTTAACACTTTGATAGGTTTTGACTAAAAACACAATGCACATGCACACCTAAACTAAAGCTATTCTACTGCATTCAAAACTAAAAACAAGCATGAAAATAGTCCTATAACCACTTAATCAAAATCAAGGCAAACAAGCTTAATTATAAAACTCAAAACACCACAGATTCAAAGTACATATACAAAACTCCTTAAAACTTGATTTTAATCTTTAAAACTTTTTAAACTGATTAATACAGCTTAAATAAGCTTGTTGAAGTTAGCTTAATGACCTAAATAGTTTTACAAATCAATTTGACCCATTTTAGCTATTATCTCAAACACTCCTTTAAGTTTTCAAAATCATTTTTAAAGCTAATTTAAACTGATTTAAGGCAAGAATTTTAAAGACAGATATCCAACAATGAATATTATGCAATAAGAAGCAATATGAACACAGTAATAAGCACTTAAAATAAGCAACTAAGAATAAGCAGTTTAAAAGCAATTTAAGGCAGATTTAAATTAAAACATAAGCAAATGACATATAAGCAATGAGCAAGCATAAATAAGCAATAAATAACAATAATAAGCAACAATAAGCAGTAATAAGCAACAGTAAACAGTAAATAAGCAAATAAGCTGTTTTAAGCTAAAATGCTGAAAATGGAGAACTTACAAAAGCCCCTTCAGCTCCAACAAACAGGGCAATAAGAAGCTTAAATAACCCTGATCTACACAGCGTATAGCTTGTCGACAAAAACTCTACAGAGTGCTAAAACATAATGCCAACCATGTCTAGCGTTTGGCTTATTCAACATTTTTAGCCCGTTTTGTGCTAGTCGATCGCTTTGGTAAAAGATCTTAAACACTATAAGATATTGTAAAAGCTTATACGTGCTTTAGCGCTACTCCAGCTAGCGGGATTAAGTATGATATAAAAAAGTGCTTTTGTGAGCTTATCAAATGTTTTTAAAACATTAAAGCATTAATCTTAAAAATAATTTTAACATAAAAACTTAGATTTCATTAAACTCAATAAAACAGTATAAAGCTTTAAAAAACAATACAATAAGCTAAAAGACTTAAATATAAGCTGAAAAACTACCCCGAAACCCAAACAAAATAGATGCTTTCTGCTTCGGCACACTTACAATGACCTATTATAGAGGAAAACTAAGGTCTTGGGGTCTTTTCTTGTGTTTCTTGGGAGAGAAACAAGAGGTGTGTTTGTGTACTGTGACTCATCAAAGCCATCCATTTTTCTTGCTCTCCAAGTCCATCAATCACAGCCCTTTAATTTCTTGTCTTTTCCATGGACGAATGGTGTTGTTGAGGATTGCCAACATGGCATTTGGTGTTTAGTGGAGTGGGGTTGAGGGGTGAGAGTGATGGGTTTGTATTTTGGAGCAGGGGTCAAGGGAGGGGAAGGGATGGATGAATAGTGAGGACGGGAAATGGTTTGGGTACTGTTTGTTTAATAGTTAACGGATGTTAGGGGGTTAAGGACTAAAGGTGCAAAGGTTTATAGGTTATAGGGGCTAACTGAGTTAGTCCTTAAGGACTAGCAATGTTAGTCCTTGAGGACTAACTGTGTAAAGGTTAAGGGGTGTTGGGTTAATGGTTGTTAACTATTGTTGGGCTATGGTTTGGGCCGGTTATGTGTGGTGGACTTTAGGGCTTTTTAGATACTATAAGATTTATAGTATTAGGCTTAATGGGCTGACCTGGCCCATTAAATGGGTACGGGTTGGCCCATTTAAGATTGCTTATGTCCTCGGATTTGATCTTTGACTTTTTCCTGGTTGACTTGACTTTTCACGCTCTTTTCATTTCCGTGCTCAATTTTGTCCGTTTTGCCTTGATTTTTGTCTTTTAGTGAATATCCGATACCTGCACAGTATATAAAGCAAAACAAGCATATATTCGGCATTTTATGTTCGTTTTTGGTCATTTAGGTTCTTTTTTATAGGTAAAAGGTATGTGTAATTAAGTACATACCACACATGATTAATTATAAGCTAGTTATATTAATCAATAAGACAAAATAGGATTAACCATAAATGGAAACAATCTTTCTATATCTTTCTAAATCTAGAAAATATTTACTTGTTTATGTTAAGAAATATTTTCCTTCTAAAAGAATCTATTAAATCTGGTTTTTATGTACGTAAGGATATTTTGTTAAGATTTGGAGTTAATCACTGAAATACAAAATAAGTGCCAGGTGCACCTCACGGATCTACCATAACCAAAGACGGATCCAGGGTTAGGGAGATCCGTGGATCCGTGCATAGTGCCAGCCAAGACATATTTGAATTTCAAATGTTGCCTACAAATAACAACCTCATGTCTTCATTTTAGACAACCCTTTCTAATATTTTTCTCTCTTGCATATTTATTTTTATACATTCTTTAATTATTATACTTGTTCTATAATTCATTACAAGTGATCTAATTATTCCACTTTTTAGTGAAGAACACAAAAGAAGACATCAAGCTTCAAGTGTTATTAGTTTAATCGAGTCATCATGTTTGTGATATTTGTCTACTTTCATCTACTTGTGTTGTTTTATCATATGTGTATGATAGGTTAGTATTTTAGGTCTTAAAATACGTAGTATGTTAGATTGGTTCTATCTCGAAGTAATACTCGGTATTTAGCTTAGTACAAGAAAAAGTGTAAGCGACGTGTATGGTTTTATCCGCCTAAAGGGAGCTTGTTGACATAGTGAAGGAAACTCTTAAGTTGGGTACTTGGGGAGTGGAGTAGGGTGAAGAGGAGCTTCGTAGCCGAACCACTATAAATCATTGTGTCATTAGTTTGATCTTTCTTATCTTTACTGATTTATATTCCGCATTTACTTATTTATTTATTACATCGCTATCATATACACTTGTGTATATCTATTGACTTCACATAAGTAGACAATCTAAGTTTTAAATTTAAAACGGTAAAAACTATTCAACACCCCTTCTAGTTTTCACAAACAACATGGGATTTCTTAATGTTAGCTTTGTTATTTTGTGAAGCTAACATATTACACGTGAATTGGACTAGCTATCTAGAAAGCGTATAACACAAGGACGAATTATGTTAAGTTGTAGTAGATAAAATGTGTTGAGCCTATAAATACTCCTCATGACTCTCCATGAGGGGTGTGACTAAGTCTATTATTTTCTTTCCTTTCTTTCTCTAATAAAAAAACTTATTTCTTTCCACCCTCTCTATCTCTCTCAAGTCTCTCACCACCACCACCATGGTGGTGGTCAGCTGGTTTTCTGGTCGGCCACCCGACACCATAATAACATCAACTTGATACGAATAATGATCCTAACAATTGGTATCAAAAGCTAGGCTATTAGGTTGGTTGTGCCTCGTATGAATTTTTAATGTCAAAATATGTCCTTTTATTTTCTGGTCATAACAGTCATATCAGTTTTTTACTCTAATCTTATGACTATCAGTATTGGATAAAGTCATATCAGTTTTCTGGTCATATATGTTTTGTTGTGTTTATGGGTATTAACTTCTGTGTAACAATTAAGTCTTGTGGGTAAACTGTTAAATCTGATGAATATTAAAGTTTTAACTTCTGTGTAACAATTAAGTCTTGTGGGTAAACTGTTAAATCTGATGAATATTAGGGTTTTTATACACTCTTATAACTCGTTTTTAGGTAAATTCAAGATTTTAAAGGTTTTTGTGCAAAATGGTGTCCGTATTATGGCGATGTACCGAAACATGTTTTAACGAAAGTTGACTTTCCAAAAAGTCAAAACCCTGGAAACCGAAACTCAGTGGCTTAACCGAAACCCACTTAACCGAAATCATTTTACCGAAACTTGGTGGCTTAATCGAAACCCACCAAACCAAAAATACAACCGAAATTGATATCTGAAACTACAACCGAAACCAAGACCGAAACTCGACTTACCAAAACCTCATCGAATCCAGGAACCGAATGCAGTAACCAAAATTCAACCAACTTGAACTTTGACTATTAATTAGTCACGTCCAAGTTTTGGTAGTAAAGAAAAAGTCAAAGAAGGAATACCAAAAGTCAAACAACCCATAACAACAACAAACTATTATTACATTTCCAATCCTTTACCAATCATTATGGATCAATGGACCATAACCACCTCACGCGTACCGCCACATGCATTGGTGCGAATGTTGTCAACGCACTTAAGTCATTGCTCACGAAGTTCGTGACAAGATGCGTTTCATACTTTAACCACATCCTTGAACACCAAGACGTTCATACCGATTAAAACTTTTCATAAATGTGGTGATTAGAAGTACAATTGGAATGACCTTTATTAAAATGGAATTTTTATTTTTAAGACATTTTAGTTTTTTTTTTATTTACTAAAAGAAATATTATGTTTCAATTTTATTTTATCTTTTGAGAATTAAGTCATGTCCTTATTTTTATCTATGTTATATGTGATTTTTATAACTACATTTCGTATGATTTCTTTTTATTAGATGGCTTTATTATATATGTGAGTGTGTTGGTCATGGTTGATTATGGTTGTATTGCTTATGGTTATGGTGATTATGGTTTTTTTATTTTTCTCATTACATTATATATATATTTGTTGTATGTCACACCATCGTCTATAGATGTTGGTAGTTTGGCACTAATCTTTGTTTTGTAGGTTCATTGTTTTGACGCCCGCTAAACAAAGGGAGCTTTCGTCAAATGTTGAATATTATATACACTTCGATGTATATATTCATATATGTACGACCATACCATATTCCACTAACATTTTTTGTGTAGCTTTAAAAATGCATGTATTGAGTACTTGGCGCCCTCATTAAGAGGGAGCATCCGTCAAGAGGGAGTCGTTGTTCCCTAAGCATTATTCTTTGATGCTCTTTTTGTTTCGACAAAAAAAGAGGAGAAGGAATTAAAACTCTAAATTTAAAACTTTTATGTTTTACATATTTACTTAAAATGAGTTTATATTTTATCTTCAACAAAAATAGAGAGACTGTTAATAAAAATAATCGTGTTATAACTTTATAACTATTTTACGATCTTTTAATTTTTATTGACAAAAAATATAAAATTGTATAACATAAAGTTTAAAATAAACAAGTTTTAAGCGAAAAGTTTTATCGTCGTCACAATCACTAAAAGGTATGAATTATGATTGTTTAAACACTTCAAGTCATGATCAAGAAAACATATTTCATTGAATTCATAAAGTATAATAGAACGTGTACTTACATTTTTAGCAAGTATACAATAAAGTAACTTGCATATTTTATATTGTAAGTAATCTAACAAAAGTTACTTACACATTTTTTATAAGTAACCAAGTGAGGATTACTTACACATTTCATCTTTGCAAGTTAACCAAATGTAATTTCACTTTGCATATTTTTAAGCAAGTTACTTTCCCTTTTAGGTATACATATATATTTTTTATTTTAAACAAACTTTGATAAAAGGAAAATCTAAAATGATTTTTACCTCATAGGTGACATCGCATTTCTGTTTCCAAATCTAGAAAGCCTGGCATTCAAAGATATGGAAAGATTTTTTGAGTGAGAATCTTTCTAAATCCAGTTGTCCTCTCAGACCCATGTATCCCTTTGTGGTGAAGGGCAGATCACTTTGAAAGGGGTCTGTTGGATCTGTGGCAGGAGCCTTCTTGGCATATAAATAGAAGTGACTTGCCAAATCATTTTTCAACCGGTTCACTTACATACATCTTTGCATATTCTTTCTTTCTAATCATTCCTTGATCATTACTTAGCGTATATACTTTCATCTTAGTGATTCTTTACTAACCTTAGTCTTGAAAGTCAAGCAACACATCGCATACAAGACGCTGAAGCCTCAAGATCATTGACGCTTATCTTTATACATACATAGATCTAACATCTTTGTATATTCTCTAGCAGAAGCATTTATATCATATCATTGCTGAGTGAAAGATCGTTGAGATCTAGGTTGCTTCTACCTCGAACTAGAACTCGATATTTAGCTTAGTATCGGAAAAAGTGTATGCGACGTTAGGTTGGTTCTACCTTGAACTAGATATCGGTATTTAGCTTAGTACCGGAAAAAGTGTAAGCAACTTTGTGAAGGTTTAGTGCATTGAAACTATCGAGTTGGGTATTTTGAGAGTGTGGTAGGGCGAGAAAAGCAGTTATCGTAGGCGAACCACTATAAATACTCTTGCATTGGTTTGATCTTTTCATTTTCTATATTATTATCTTATCTTACTATTATTTATTGTTTCTTATCTATATCAACAAGATCTCACATATAAGTTTCATAAAATATATTTTAAAACGGTAAAAATCTTCATCCTCTTCTAGTTTTCCACATCTATGATTAAGAAACAATAAGCATAATCATTAATCACCTTGATGCAAATAAGCTTTGTGCTTTGCATGAAAAGTGAAGCACTTATCGTAAAGGTAAATGATGCGTTTACGCAAAGTAACGTTGACTTAGTTCGACCAATAAGGGAGTAAACCCGTTACGTGATTAGAGAAGATGTATGCACCGATTATGGTCATATGAATACTTTCGTTTGATAGTATATCGAAAGTATGAATATCCTAGGTTTGAGAAAAAGAGTTTTGGCCTTGGCTATAGACGTTAATTAAAGATATTTAGTTGGCGTTTATCAAAACCAGGAGGACTTGTTTTTCACATCTCTCTCAGTCTAAACCTCGTTGCAAGTTTATCTAATAGCTCAAATATCATATACATACATGTATTGAAACGTCCACATTTATCGGTAAAGAGAAAAGCCGACAGTTCAAAAATTAGGCCATTTCCAAGCCGCGACTAGCACGCTGGTTACTTCGTATATTTATTTTAAGTGTTGTAAATATTTATTTGTCATCTTTAAAACATAATGGAGACCTAGTAAATATTGCAGCAACACGCTGGTTACTTCTTTGACCTAGTGTGTTCTATTGTCTCTTCTTTACTTTTTGATGCCATTAACCAGCTCGTGAATTGCTACTTATGCTGGGTCGTTGGCCTGAGAATGGTAGGGCAGAGTTATATCTCAAATGATTCCTCTATTTGCGCACCAAGATTTGAATGGTTTGCTGACAACTTGTGTACCATTATCACTTGCGATTGCTTACGGTACTCTAAATTGGCAAATAATGTTATCAAAGACAAAGTTCACTTTTTTGTCTGTGAGTCTATCCAATAGGTTTAGCTTCTATCCATTTAGTGAAGTAATTGGAAGCTACAATAAAGGAATTTGACGTTTCCTAGGCTTTTTTTAGTGGACCACGGATGTTTTTTTCTCATTTCTGGAATGATCAAGGTGTTGTGATAGGCATTACGTCGTGTTGAGGAGCACATTGGAATTTTGCATAAGATTGGTAAGCAGGACAAGTTTGAAGTAATGTGACATGTCTTTGTTGACCGTTGGCTAGTAGTAACCTATTCGTATTGCCTTTGCTGCGACTACTCTTGCACTTAAATGCATGCCACACATGCCTTCATGTATCTTTTGTAACAAAACCTTTTCCTGATTCGTCCCCACACACCTTTGCATTGGTACCATGTAGGATTTTTTGTATATAAAACTTTTTATATGAAGTAATATTTACCTGATTTCTACTTGATCCTTCGAGCCTCTTCTTTATCCTTAAATAATAGTCCCCGACTAAAGAAATTGGTCAGGGGTGTCATCTAGGTAATTCCTTCTTATTCTATCTGTGGTACCTCTTGAGCCTCTTCGATAGACTTTCTTGGAATTTCCTCGACCCACACTTCTTATTTCAGGTGTTCGAATGCCAGGCTTGCTAGCTTGCCTAGGGCATCTGCGCATTTGTTCATTAATCTAGGTATTTATGTTATCTTAAAAGATTGAAACTATGGGGATTCTACTTGCATATTTTCCAGGTAAGCAATCATTGAAGCGTCCTTTTCCTTGAATGTTCTTGATACTTGGTATGTTACCAACAAAGAGTCGGTGTATGCCTAGATCTTGGTTACTCCTATTATTTTTGCGAGCTTGAGGCATGCTAATAGGACCTCATACTTGTTGGAAGCGTAAGGTTGAAGTGAAAAGAGTATGCGTACCCTTGCTTATCTTGGCTTTCAAGAATGAGTCAATGTTTTTGATACCTCCTCATTTGAAGCTCCATCAGTGAATTACTACAAAATATCTTAGCCAGATTTAGGAATTTACCTTGTCCGAGTGGGTTGTTTCTTGCGCTCTGTTATCATTGGTTCTACATTTGGTTAATAGTTGATTTCCGCCAGGAAGTCAACCATTACTTGTCCTTTAATTACATTCCTTGGCTTATATGCGATTGTGTGTTCCCTCAGGGCGCCTGCCATGTAAGTTATCCATTCTGAGTTTTCTTGATAGCACATGTTTTAGTGGCTGGTCTCTGACCACCTCGATTCAATGTGCCTGAAAGTATCTTCGTAGCCATTTGGCTAATATATAGAGAGCATATGCAAGTTTTTCAATAGGCGGGTATCGCAACTCTGTATTATGAATTGCCCAGCTGATGAAGTATATTTGCATTTGCTTGTTTTATCGTTCGGTTACCAAAATTGACCTCATAGATTCGTTAGAAGCTGAATAGTATATTGTTAAGGTTTCGCCTGGGATTAGAGCTGTCAGGGTTGGTATTTTAGTTAAGTATACCTTAAGAGCCTGGAAGGTGTGTTTAACTTCTTATGTCCATATGAATTTTGTTTTTTCCACATGTTTTTTATTACTTTGAAGAATGAAAGTGACTTGTCTGCAACACGCAATAAAAATCGGTTGTGGGTAATAATCATGTCATTCTGGCTATGTATTTGTGTAAGGGTTCTTGGGGATTGCAAATCCAGTATTGTTTGAAATTTTTATGGGTTTGCCTTGATGCCTCTCAAGCTGATCACGTGTCTCAAGAATTGTTCCTCTTCTACTCCAAAATTTCATTTGGGTGTGTTTTACATCATGCTGATCCTTCTTGGGTTCTGGAATGTTTCCAAGATGTCCATGATGAATGAATCTTCAATGTTTCTTTTGATCATCATGTCATCAACATAGACTTTCAGGTTGATGCCTATTTGGTTTTTGAATTATATGTCTACCCATGCTTGGTATATTTCCCTCGCAAAAAAGGCTTTATTTTCTTCGTGTGACTATTTTGTCTTCGTTTGACTTCTTTCTGAGGATCCGGTGATACCCTTTGTAAGTTTCCAAGAAACATTTATATTTGAAGCTAGATAGTGATTCTACCTTCCATTCGATTTGGGGTAGTGGGTAGTTTTCCTTAGGGAATACTTTGTTTAAGTCAATAGAGTCGACACATATGTGCCAAGTATCGTTACCCTTTCTGACCATGAATGGGTTTGTTACACAGGTTTGAAATTGTTGGGTCAAAGGATTCCTGCATGGATAAGACCCCTGACTTGAGTGGTCATGAAGTTTGACCTTTCCAGGGAGACGATTCTCCTATTTTGCATGAATGTTGGTTCATATTGATTAAACCCAAAGATGTGTTCAACGAACTCTATGGGAACGGTTGTCATGTCGGTTGGTGTCTAGGAAAACACATCATGACTATTGGATAGCAATTAACAGAGCTGATTTTTTACCTGGGGTCAGAGGTGCTTTACAATGAAGATCGGTTGATAAATGTACTTTTCATTGATTACCACATTTTTCAAATTTTCATTGTCTCCGGGAAGAGCTTCCCATTACATTTCACTTATCGTCATGTTTTCCACCGCTGCTGCTAGTTCTATATCCTCTCATGGATAATCGCTTTTGACTTTGGCCATCCTGACTTGGTTAGGAATTGTACATGTGACATGATCATCGACGCCTTCGCACATAGTTTTTGTATTGTTGTTCTGCCGAATAGGATGTTGTACCTCAAACTCGACTTCACTATGTGAAATTCCATGAAATTTGTTCTAGACAGTGGATGAGATCCTACTATTGTTTCAAGACGGATTACTCCCTCGGGTATGGATCTCTCATACGAGAATCCGATGAGTGGAATAGTTTTCGGTCAGAAGATGTTTTTAACGTTATCAAGTAGCTGCTTGAAACAATGGTCGTACATGATGTTGATGAGCTTCCCCCATCTATGTAGGTTTAGATGATTTTATGTGAATCAACTGTTGTCATGATAATTAGGGGTGTTCTCATGGCAATTGGTTTAGTTATTTACAATATTTGTACTATCTGCGGTAGGACGGGTAATTCAATTTACCACTTTAGAAATTGAACAATAAACTAATTTGAACATAAAATGCCATTTAAGTAAAATTAGTTATCACTAAATAGATAGATTTAAGTTATATTAAAGCTATTCCTTCAAAATAATTGCATTCAAATCAACAAATATAATAGAAAATATTTATTCGACGTTAAGTTTCTGTGTTACAATTACGTTAATCAATTTTTACACTTAGAAGTTTAGTAAATATTTACATTAGAAGAAAAAAGTCGTTATAAAATAAAAGTAGTGCAATAATATAATATGATGATTGGAATAGTTTTCGGTCAGATGATGTTTTCGATGTTATCAAGTAGCTGCTTGAAACAATGGTCGTACATGATGTTGATGAGCTTCCCCTATCTATGTAAATTCGGATGATTTTGTATGAAGCAACTACTGTTATGATAATTCGGGGTGTTCTAGGGGGAGTTTGGTTCAGTTATTTAGAATATTTTAACTATCTGCGTAGGGTGGGTAATTCAGTTTACTACCTGAAATCGAATCGTACTAGGTGGGTAACTGGACATGCGGTTACCCAAAATGAGTGGTTACATGTAGTTTGGTTCACGGTTAACCACTCTAGACATTTAATCAAGTTTAACTACATGAACAATAAACTGATTTAGAACGTAAAATGTCATTTAAGTAAAATTAGTTATCAGTGAATAGACAGATTTAAGTTATATTAAATTTATTTCGTTAAACTAATTGCATTTAAATAAATAAATATAATAGAAACTATTTATTCGACGTTAACTTTATATGTTACAATCACGTTAATCAATTTTCACACGTAGAGGTTTAGTAAATATTTACATTAGAAGAAAAAAAGTCATTATAAAATAAAAGTAGTGCAATAATATAATCAATAATTTTACTGTTATTTAAATATATAGTAAAAAACGATTATGTATATTATACACGGTTCTGTTTGGTTAACCGAGGATATCTAAAAAATAAAAATTGCAACCAAACCGTGATAAGCGGGTTTTTCCGGTTTTGGCTTATATCGGTTTTGGCCTTTTTGGTTTTGGGTTTTTTCAGTTTTGGATTGAGCGGTACGGCTGGGTTAGAAGGAATGAACCCTTCCCAAGTAAATTCTTCTCTGGTTTCCTAAGTCCAGGTTTCAAGTACTTCGTTGTTTCGCTATTTGCCCAGAATCCATGTTTGAATCATGTAGATGTGAAGCGGTTGTTGAGTATTATGGTTGTTTTTTATACTTAGATTATTTTTTGATTCACGATGATTGTAAGACAGGGTTTTTGTAAAAAAATGAAGGTTTTGTAAAAAAGAACAAAGGTTTGTAAAAAACTAAGATTTGTGAAGCTTAGTGATGACATCAAATAATGTCTGTTTTATAGCATTATTTATCCCAGCTAAATTTCTCTTTTTACATTATTTATGCATGAATTGGTACTTAATTGCTTATATTTGTGATTTGCGGTAATTATCAAGCAAAGAGTGAAAGTTGATCAAAAGGCACGCATTTTGGAGCTTAAACAAAGAAATCATAAAGACTAGTGTTCTGACAACCTATACGCCGTATCCATCAAGGAAGATACATCGTATCTGTGGCCCAAACTTCACTCAGTATCCATGAAGAGCAGATCTATACATCGTATCCAAAAGAAGCGATACACCGTGTTCAAATACAAGTCATAGAATATTCTGGAATATAATAATCGTGGAGCCCACGCCAAGAAATCCCAATACGCTGTATTGAACCCTTTTAACACGGCTTATCGACTAAATTCCATACTCTATAAATACCAAACCCTAATACGAATTTTATAGGAGACCAAATACTGAGAAGGGGCATTAACCACCAAGTTCGATTTTCAAAAGAGAAAGGAAGCCAAGAGGGTCCTGCAAAGCACTTCATTCCATATGAAAACCCTTGTAATTTCTATACTCTAAATACGCGTTCGGTTTTTAGTATTGTTCGATTTAATTATGGTTTAGTTTACTCTAATCATTGATTTATGAAATTTGTATAGTTACAATGGCTATTGGCTAATACCTTTAGGTATTAGCCATGTTTATGATAACTTAATGTTTGGTTTGTTTATTTAAGATTGTACGCTTATTCGTTGTGAGTTGTTTTATGTTTATCAATTTATACTCGTTTACGTGCTTAAGTATGCGACCTATCATTCAACTGGATCTAGGAATACAAATAGAACGTTAGCTAGAGTCCGAGATGGCTCTCCATATAAGCAATTTATATATCTAGAGTAATAGGATCACAAATATTGACATGTATTTGCCCTTGGTTTAGTGAATAGGTAGACTAGCAGGTGACCTAGGACTAACAAATAACATTCGGATTCCTTAGGTAAAGATTTGGACAGTAGACTACTAGTATATAAAGAGTCGTTAAGCAGTAAGTTAGTAAAGTCTCGTTGAGCTAGGATTCGATAAGATCACCATTATTGTCTCCTAAGATAGATTATAATCAACTATGAATGCTTTATGCGGATTAGGTTAATTGAGAATTGCCAAGTCTATGGTTTAGGAAGAAGTACCGCCTAGACCTAGGAATGATATGTCACCAACGAGATAAGACAATCATTGCACTTATAAACAAAACTTGCATTATATTAGATTAAATATGGCTAATACGTTTTCCTTACATTACGATTGACCGCTTCTTTATCTTTTGTCTATCAACTTGTGTGTGTTAATCACCGTCATTTTAGTTTAAGTAAACAAAAACTCATGCCAGTCTCTCAGGCTGAAACACCCTCCTTTTGCGTTACTTTAGGTATAACTTAGATTTAACATAGGATTAATTAGGACTAACTTAGATAACTAAAATCCTGATAGATTTAAGTGTTAACACTCGCTCTTAGTGATCGACAAGCTGCTTACCAACGAACCTACAACTGATCGAGTACACTGCCCGTTAGTGTTTGTTAATAGATAAAGTCAGCAAAATATAAATAATATAACTTGAATAATGAATTACCTACGCACAACGACACATCAAGTTTTTTGGCGCCGATGCCGGGGAGTGAGTTTGTTTAATTCTTGTTTATTAGTATTTTTGGTTTAGATTTAGTGTAGCTTAGATTAGTTTGCATTGTATATTTTTGCATATTTATGTGTTTGTTTGCATTATTAGTCTTACTGTCTGTCTTGTGGTTGAATACTGAATACGACGTATTCATCCCTTTGAATATGGCGTATAAATTTTTTCTAAACCAATACAACGTGTTCGACTTTAAACATAAATACGGCGTATTCAGTTAACTGAATACCGCGTATTAGTCTATTTGACCTTTTTCTTTCCTAGTCAATTTATAACAAGAAATGGACGACCCTGACATTACTATGGAGGAATATGTTCAACTTGAAACTAAGAGAGCTCTTAGAAACGGTAAGGTGTATAATTGGGAAACTGCTACGTATGGTAAGATCTGGTATGATAAAGACGTTCACTACCTAAGATCTTTTGAAACAGAATTCCCAGCTATAGTCTACAATGATGCATTGGCATCTACATCAGATTTCTCATCTGATCCTACGGTAAGTCCTCAGCATGTTGATGAACTTAATTGGAAAAATGAAACATCGTTGTCCAATTATGATGATAAGAAATACAACGTTATATCCTATAATGATTTATTTCCTTTTAACATAATTTCTGTCAATGACTAAAAATTGGATACAGACAATGATGATAATAAAATCAATATCAAACAATCTTCGGGGGATATACCTATCAAACCATTACGTAATGTAATAAGTATTGATGTTGCACAAGGGTCAAATAAACTTTTGGAAACAAGTCATGATATAATTAATAAGTTTTTCGCAACTAAAACTTTTATCAATGAATCAAGTGTTAATATCGTGATTTGGAATTATTTTAATGACGGGATGTTATTAAATCTTTTTAAAAATTTATATGTGCCATTTGGCACCCCGTTCGACCCCAAGTTGTTTTATAAGGATGGGATGAAGCTAAAACAAGTCTAAAGTAAAGACTTTTCTGTAAACAAAAGTGCTCGCCGGGAGACAACCCGAAATGTATTTTACTTTTTGTTATCGAGTCTGTCTTCCCAGGTAGTCGATACGGCGTATCTAAACTCTAAAGATACGGCATATTAACCCCACCTGGACGTTATCTAATTTTTATTTTTCTGCACTTTAAAACTTTATTGTCAGACTTGTCGATACGGCGTATTCGTTAAACGAATACAACGTATTCGACCTCAGACTCGTACTTAGGATTTCTAATACATGTCTCAATACGGCGTATCCTGAAACATGGATACGACGTATCGACTTTCTATACAAGTTTAAGTTTTCGTTTTTAGTTTTTATTTTCTAACCAACAATATCCGGAGATAGAATTTCTTTTGATTTCTGAGCATTAATACAGGAACCTACTAAACGAGATGAAGAATTTGGTGATACTTATTTTTTGGAATCTATTTGTGTTGTAGTCATGCTGGTATTCAGACGCTTTTACAACGCATATCCTTGCTCATATACGCAACATGGAGGATCATACTGAGCAAATCTCAGGGGAGTTTTTTGTTCTAATTCTTTACTTTCCCGTTTTTCATGTTATATTTATACAACGTGGGCGTTGTATATCTCAAGTGGTAGGAGGAGAATTAGAACGCTTACTTGTCCTTATTTTTACATTAATATGCCTAATTTATGCTCAAAGTTTAAAAAAAATTAGCATATTTTTGTGAAATTATTAGTTACATGACCCGCACACATAACCCTTAATTCCATATTGTGAGGATTAAGCCTATTCCATTTTTTAATTTTCACCTAAAATTCCACAAAAATATGAGTGTGCCGGTGACTGTAGTAAACTTTAAAACTTGGCTTGTTATACTATTCCAGACTACCATAGTAAGTATTGTTTTAAATAGATGGAGTGACTTTTCTAAACTGGTAAATTTCTAGGATTACACCAAAAAGCTTATACATATTGTGATATTAACTAACCACATTGGTTAGTTAACCCTCGTATAAACCCTTTTTTTACTCTCATCTTAAGAGTAAGATACCCCTAGAAAAATCTGCTGAGTCATTCCTTTCATTTTCTTACACCACCAAATATTTGTTTCGTTACACATTTACACCTTAGCCTAGCCTGTAGATTAAGTCCTTATTCGGTTGCTAGTTGCTTTTGTGTAAAATTATGTATTTCCTATGTTCGTGTGCGTATTTTCTATCTATGGTTAGGTCAGAAAATTAAACAATGCAATGGAAATGTGAAGGTAGTAGTTGTTTTTTATTTTTCGTGTGTTTGCTACTTTCACTAGTATGATCAGAAATAAAATTCAAATTTATCATGTTCGTGAAGTGGTTAAATTTTACACCCAAATTTTGTTTTCTAGTTGTTTAAAAAAATCAAAAAATAGGAAAAAGAGAGGTTTGTGAGATAATCGGTTCGTCTAAACTTAACCGATTATATTATTTATGATGATCGATTATTCGTTGGTACGTGTTATAACCAACGAGGTAAAGTTTTGTTGTATACTATTTTTAGTTGGTCACAATATAAACCAACTAAGTGTACTTTTTGTATCAAGTGATAGATATTGCCACTATTGTTGTATATTATATTATGGATGATTGGGAGTTGGCCATTACGGGAACACCAACTAAGGTTTGTTTTTATTGGTCTTTGATCAAGACATCAATGAGTCTAATTCGTGTCTACCCAAAGCATGAGTTTCAGTGTTAAAGCATGAGTTAGTCTGTGATTTTTTGTCTTTTTTATGGGCATGGTCTAAAAAGTAGCTAGCAACATTATTCCTTATTTGTTTGGACTTAATCTATTTGTTTTGTTTTTTATATGTACACCAATTATATATTTCTCGTACTTAATCCCTAACCTTTAGATTGCTCGAATGAGGGAGTGAGCAATCACATGTGTCTAATTCATGGATTTGAATGTGTATATGTGGTTTTGTCGTCCTTGGTGGTGTATTACTGTTGGTTAAGGATTACTAAATTCCATACCCTATATTGTTCTTCATCCTAACCTTTGGTTTTACTCGAATGAGGGAGTGAGCAATCATATGTATCTCGATCATGGATTTGGGCGTGTATATATGGTTTTGTTGCCCTTGTTGGTTTACTACTATTGGTGAAGATTACTAGTCCCATTATTTAGCTTATTCAAGTTAAGAAGTGAGCAATCACAAGTGTCGCGGTCATGAATTTGGGCATGCATTTATGGTTTTGTCGCCTTATCTGGAATATTGGTATCGATAGAGATCAGAAAGAATGATCAACCCTTAAACCTTAACCGAGTTTACCTTTTTAGACTTGTTACTCCTTAGCTTTAGTGGTGGAGATGTGTATCCTTGCCAAGCTTATGATATAATACTTGTCACGACCGAGCAATTGAACGAATTACTTAAATGTTACCACATAGATTAGTTGAGTGATTTGAGTGATTTCATTTTCCCTTTTCGTAAGGTGTTTGGTTGTGTTCTAGTAATTAAACGAAAAAATTGCTTAAAGGAAAAATCTTAAACCTTGGTTTGGGATACTTTTTCATAAGTATTCTAAAGTCTACTTGAGGACAAGTAGGATTCAAGTGGGGGATATTTGATGACATCAAATAACGGCTGTTTTATAGCATTATTTATCCCAGCTAAATTTCTCGTTTTACATTATTTATGCATGAATTGGTACTTAATTGCTTATATTCATGATTTGCAGTAATTATCGAGCAAAGAGTGAAAGTTGATCAAAAGGCACGCATTTTGGAGCTTAAATGCATAAATCATTAAGACTACTGTTCCAAAAACCTATACGCCGTATCCATCAAGGAAGATACGACGTATCTGTACCCTAAACTTCACTCAGCATCTACGAAGAGAAGATCTATACGTCGTATCCAGCAGAAGCCATACGCCGTATTCAAGTACAAGTCATGGAATATTCTTGAATATAATAATCATGGAGCCCACGCCAAGAAACCCCAATACTCCGTATTGAACCCTTTTAACATGGCGTATCGACTAAATTCTAAACTCTATAAATACCGAACCCAAATATAAATTTTAGAGGAGACCAAACACTGAGAATGGGCATTAATCACCAAGTTTGATTTTCAGAAGAGAAGAGAAGCCAAGAGGGTCTTGCAAAGCACTTCATATCATAGGAAAACCTTGTAATTTCTATACTCTAAATACGTGTTTAGTTTTTAGTATCGTTCAATTTAATTATCGTTTAGTTTACTTTAATCGTTCATCTATGACATTTGTATAGTTACAATGGCTATTGGCTAATACTTTTAGGTATTAGCCATGTCTATGATAATTTAATGTTTGGTTTGTTTATGTTAGGATTATGAAAAATACTCGGTCACCCCGTGTATCGTTTAGAATAGCATAGCTCGTAGTCCGGTAGTTATCGTAATACTTATGGAATTGGGCCGGGTATTTTACCCACATATAAGCCCACTCTATAGCCCGTTAGGGGCATCCATAACATTGTATTTATACCTTTTTCTAGCCATGGGAAGGGGTTGGTTGTTTATTTTATCAATATCACACTAAAGGTTTTTCTCTTACTAGAAATCCTCTCCTTTCTCTCTCTAGATTCGGCCAACCCCTAATCCAATCCTTGTGTTATGATATCCAATATCCTACATTTGGTATCAGAGCCCATGGGATGATTAGCTAGATTGTGTGTCATTTTTCCTTGATAGATTAGATCAAAAGTTTGTTTTTTGAAGGTTTATGGTCTCATTCCTTCTGACAGCCACTTTGATATCTCAATTACGTTTGTGTGTTAAAAGTTGTGATTTTTAAAGTTTTTTAAGCCTTCCTAGGATCAAGTGTTGAAAAAAAACCAAGCAGAAAAAACGTTCAAATGTGTGATTTTTAGGTTTTTTTTAGGTAGAAAAAGTCGTATTTTTCATCACTGCCGTTTTCTCTTCTGGCAAAAATTCATCATTGCGTTTTGTCACCTGTGTTATTTGAGAAAAAGGACATCGTGCGTATTTTGTCGATTAAATGAAGGACGAAAAGTACCCGCGTTTTGTCTTGTTATTGGATTAGCTTTTGACTACTCTGCGTTTTGTCTGCGTTTTGTGTCACTGCGTTTTGTCTCAAGATCCTGCGTTTTGGTCACTGCGTTTTGTCTGACTTCACTACATTTTGTGTCCTACGGTTTGTCTATAACAGGTTGCGATTTGCCACTGCGATTTGCTACATTGAAGACTCTTTTCTAAGTCAAACTAAACATTATGCTGCCCAAATTTTGTCAGATCTTGCGGTTTGTCTAAGCACTGTGTTTTTTCTATTGAGATTTGCCTCTTTAGACTGCGATTTGTCTACTGCGATTTGAATAATTTGAAAAGACCTTGTCCTAGCTCTTCCCTACGATTTGTCTACCTCATCTTACTTTTTGCTACATGAACTCACTTCAACCAAACCAAACCATACTTAAACAACATATCACCTAATCTAACAATGAATCACCACTTTTAACATACAATCACTAATCATTGTACCGATCCAAAGCTTATCATAACACATTCATTCATTCAATCATGTCGACTACTTCAGATGACATTCAAGCTGCCGGTTCCGATACCTGCACTCCGATGCTTGATAGGACTGATTATGAGTCATGGGCACAACGTTTTCGATTGTATTGTAAGAGTAAGAAAAATGGGCATCTCATACTTTAGTATATTGATGAAGGCCCATTTCGGATAGGCATGTTTAGAAAAAAAAACTTGGTGTAACAGTTGAAGGGGAAGTCATGTTTGAACCTGAACGACCTAGAATGTATGCCGATCTTGATTACCATGAGCAGGAAAGATACAAGGCTGACTTCCATGCTACTCTCTTCTTGCTTGAAGGGTTGCCTAAGGACATCTATATGCTCGTCAACCATATCACAGAAGCCAAAGTAATTTGGAACGATATCAAGATGCTTATGGGCGATACTAGGTTGACAAAAGATGTTTGTACAAGACCTAAGGTACAAGATCCTGACAATGATATAGATCATGTTGGTAAAAACATAAAGTACATGACATACACTACGAAGTACAACAGACAAACGTTCTTGATTCAGATAGTGCTGATATGGATAATAGCAATATTATTCCATATGAACAATATGTGAAGCACTACGAAGGTCTTGTTATACCTAGTGGTGAATCTTCTGTTCCAAATGATGCTTATGTGATGCATGAGAATAGTGCATATGTTCCTGATGACTCATTAGTCACTAAACTTAGTATCTATAAGCAACGAGTTGCTATTTATGAACAACGTACTAAGTTTGATCCGACACTTCGTGAACAAAAAATGGATGAACAAATGCGTATGCTTATTCAAGATCGTAATAAAAAGGAAGAAAATCTTAAAAATGAACTTCATTCTGTTAAGTTACAACTTAATTCGACTATTAAGAGCAACACGATAATCGAAGAAACTGTAACTGCTTTAAAACATGAGTTTAAACAGAAAGAAACCAAATTCCTAACTGATTTTTCAAATATGAAAACGTTAAACGATAAAGTCGAGAATAAGTTATATGCACAAGATCAATCCATTCAAACTGTTCACATGATGCTAAAACCTAAAAAGTTGCATGACCAAGATGATGTAACGGTCGTACGTGCCCAGAACCCTTTTTACCTAAGAAAGGCCAAAGTAGCTCAACCAGCACTTTATGATGGTGATGAAATCCTCAAAACGCATCATGTCCCTGTAAGTGTTACCTCATCTGAGAAAGACCTAGAGATTGCTGAGATAACTAGGCAGAAAATGAATGAAAAAATAAATGACCCTGTATGTGTGGGAAAGCGGATTAAAATTATACCTCCTAATTATTCCAAAAAAAATTCTTGCCTCGTTCACACCACAGACCCAACTTACCCCCGAACAAGTGTTTTGGTCCAATGATCTCCTTAAGCAAAGAGCCAAAGCTCTAAAAGCAAATTCCCCACCCCTGCCATTTTTACCACCTGCGACAGTGTATCCTCCTAATACTTCTGTCTATCTGGTCCCCCGAACACTTCCAACTACAAGTCAAGTAAATATTGGTCTGTATGTAATTACTCAACTTTTTTGGGATTTTGAGAAAACATCTAAAAAACGAATTACGCCAATAGGAATAACTGAATGTGAAAGGGGTTTTGAACAAACAAAACAGTGTTACTTAACGGAAGTCATTCCATTTTTCAATCTACTCAAAGGACATTTTGAAGAAGTTCAAAGGTCACTTGTTAAAGAAGTTAGAGCTATGAAAGTAGTTTTTGAAAATATGGAAGCTGAAGTGGACCAGAATGCCATTGCCAAAAAATGTGGGGAGATTGAACATAAAAATCTCCTCATCACAAATGAGAATTTGATTGCTAATTGTATTGCTCAGGATGTGTTTTATACTGTCACTGATTCTGCTTTATCTGCATCTTGATTTCATGATTTATCCACTGCTTATAATGTTGCAATGACTCATGTTGTTGAACTTGAATCAGAGAATTCTAAATTACTTAACAAAATTCAACATGATAGTCATGATACCATGGTCAAGGATTTTTCAAAATTAGAAGTTGCTCACCTTAATTTACAATTAAAGTATCAACATCTTAAAGAAAATATTGAAAATTTCAAATCCAAGTCATCTAAGGATGTTCCTGAATTTGATACATTTTTTGAACTCGGTATAGGGGATGATCAGATTCAAGGTCACATGAACACTATTCATAAGTTGAAAGCTCAAATTTCTCAGTTGAAAGCTAAAAAAAGTGATGTGATTGGCACTGGTATGTGCCATTTTACACATACTCAGAATTTTCAATTAAATGAAACTGTCACAGCCTTGCAAGAACAACTAGATCATTTTAAGGCTGAAAACGAAAAGGTTGAACAACACTATCAAGAGTTATTTAACTCTATTAAAGTAACGCGTGTTAAAACTATCGAAAGGACAACTTCTTTATAAACTGAAATTGAGAATCTAAAGACTCAACTCAAGGGGAAGATGCCATGCGTCACTAACAATGTTGTAACACAAAAGGTTTCTGCTATTACAAAGTATGCAATTGAGGTTGAATCTATTCCTGCAAGCCTAAAAAACAATAGGAATATTCATCACCATTATCTCAACCGCCTTAGGGATATCTTAGATACTCTCCGTGAGTTAGTCGAACAGGGTAGAAGTAAACAACCTTCTGATAATAGTCTGGAATATGCTTGCGTTTACACTAAACGGTCTCAGGAACTATTAGCAAATGTGCATGCCTCATGCTCTAAAGAGAGTAACAAACAAGATAATGGTATTGCTACTACACCTTTAACTAGGAAAAACATGTAACCTTTGCTGACCTATTGGAAACTTCAGGCACCAACCCAACAAACCATGTCAAACAACCAACAGTGCAAAAGACTAATGTTCCCATCAGTGCGTCTACAGAAGTTAACAGTGACAATAAAGCTAGCCGATCAAAACCTAGGAGCAATATAAAGAATGATAGGACTTCGACAACTAAAAGTGTCCCTAAAAAGAAAGTAGAGGACCACATTAGGAACACTAAGTCTGATTTGCACAAACAGAATCGTGTTGACTCGAGTATTAGCGTACTGTAATTAACTCGATTTCTGATTCTCGCAGCAAGACTTGTACTAAATGCATAATTTCGTCTAATCATGATAAATGTGTTGAGAAATTTTTGAAGTCGTCCAACAAACCCCCAGTCAAGAAAGTTTGGAGAGTCAAACAAGTTAGGCAAACTTGGAAAGCAACAAGAAAACTGTTTGCTAATGTTGGTTATCAATGGAAGCCCACTGGAAGGAAATTCACTCTAGGAGAACAATGCCCTTTAACTAGGATTACTAAACCTAAAGTAGTGCCTGTACGACAATGGAAGCCAACTGGTAGGATAATCCCTTTAGGTGAACAATGCCCTGTAACTAGGTCTATTATATCTACTAGTGCTCCAATTGTTGTTGAAACCTAGGCACCTATGGTTCCTATAGTCCCTGATAATGCTTGCACTAACCAACTGGACCCCAACAACAATTGGGGATCCGGCACTCCAAACTCTCCATGTTTGTCTGTTTTCAAATGCAGGTCGTATATATCGTCCTGTGATATTTGGACTCAGGCTGTTCACAACATATGAGGGGAAATTGAATTATGTTTGAACACTGCAGTTCAAACCTCGAACCTCAATGTCAACAAAATGGCGTATGTTGACAACACTTCAGGCCTCGCTCTTCAAAGAAAAGAAAGGTGTACGCTTCAGTGCGCTTTATCTTTGGAAGAGGAGAAATCTTCTTGTTTAAGACCATTCTCATCAACAAGCTTCATGCTTTTCCATGCTCGTTCTGTCATCAAGTGGATCAACGTACCTTTGATTGTAGTCTTATTCACTTGTTCAATCAAAAATGGCAACCTCATATGCAATTTTTGAGGGGGAGAAGTGTGAATAAACTACATGTTGATTGATGTTTTAGAAATGGTCATACGGCTCCTGATCACATCAGTTCAGGACCCACACCCAACTTGTTGACGCTTGGACCTATCAGTTCAGGGCTCGTGCCGAACTCTGCTACTGCAATCCCTTATGTACCCCCTACAAATAAAGAGTTGGAGATGCTGTTCCAACCAATGTTTGATGAATATTTTGACACCCCACCTGTCAGTCAACCGGTACCTCCTGCTCCAGCAGTTCATGATCCAGTTTCTCAACCGGCACCTCCTGCTCCAGCAGATCATGTCCTAGTTTTCCCTACAGGCACCCCTGCATCTTTCTCTATTGAGGAAGATGCACCGTCGACAAGTATTTCATCATCTTCGGTACAACAGTCTCCTTCTGTACATCAAGGTGTTGCAGTTGATCACACGCTTGCAGTCAATCCATTTGCTCCAGTGGACGATGTTCCCTTTGTTAACATTTTTGCTCCGGACCCTAGCTCTGAAGCAACATCATCCGGGGAAGTTAGTCCAGCAGATCCCAATCAATCTATTCTACCACATGAACATCTCAGGAAATGGACCAACTCTCATCCGATTGACAACATTATTGGGAATCCCTCTCGACCAGTATCTACCCGTCAACAATTTGCTACCGATGCCTTGTGGTGTTTCTATAATTCTGTACTGTCGAAAGTTGAACCGAAAAACTTCAAATTTGCTGCTATTGAAGATTATTAATTTGAGGCGATGCAAGAAGAAATACATGAATTTGATCGCCTTTAAGTATGAGAATTAGTACCACAGCCGGACTGTGCAATGGTGATTGCTCTAAAGTGGATCTACAAAGTGAAACTTGATGAGTATGGTGATGTTTTAAAGAATAAGGCAAGGTTAGTAGCAAAAGGATACCTTCAAGAGGAGGGTATTGACTTTGAGGAATCCTTCTCACCGGTGGCCAGACTTGAAGCTATTAGAATCTTCATCGCTAATGTAGCCAGCAAAAACATGACAGTCTATCAAATGTATGTGAAGACTGTCTTTTTAAATGGCGAGCTTAAAGAAGAAGTATATGTCAGCCAACCATAAGGTTTTGTGGATCCTGATCATCCTCATCACGTCTATCGGTTGAAGAAGGCTCTCTACGGCTTGAAACAGGCACCTAGGACGTAGTATGACACCTTGTCAAAGTATCTTCTGGCCAAAGGATTCTCCAAGGGTGTGGTTGATCCAACGCTATTCATTCGGAGAACAGGCAGACACATTCTTCATGTTCAAATATATGTTGATGATATTATATTTTCCTCGACTGATCCTCAAGATTGTGACCATTTTTATAATGAAATGAGTTCTAAATTTCAAATGTCAATGATGATATTATATTTTCCTCGACTGATCCTCAAGATTGTGATCCCAGAGGCATTTTTCTTAATCAAGCTAAGTATGCAAATGAAATTCTAAAGAAATTTAGACTAGATAAGTGTGACCCGGTAGACACTCCCATGATGGAGTGATCTAAACTGGATGAGGACCACTCAGGGTTCCCTGTTGATCAGACCCGTTATCGTAGTATCATCGGATCCCTGATGTACCTCACTACCAGCATGCCCGACCTTGTTTTTGCTGTGTGCATGTGTGCTAGATATCAATCTAAGCCCGCTAAAAAGCACCTAGAAGCAGTTAAACGGGTCTTTCGGTATCTCCAAGGGACCATCAACATGGGTCTTTGGTATCCGAAGGACACCGCCATGTCACTAACCGCATACGCTGATCCAGATCATGCAGGTTGTCAAGACACTCGTAGACGCACATTAGGCTGTGCTCAGTTTCTTGGTGATAAGTTAGTCAGCTGGTCATCTAAGAAACAGACTAGCACGTCCATATCTTCAACAGAGGCTGAATACATTGCTATGTCTGGATGTTGTGCCCAAATTCTATGGATGAGGTCTCAGTTAACGGACTACGGCTTTACTTACAAACACATACCTCTGTACTGTGACAACAAGAGTGCCATCGCCCTTTGCTGCAACAATGTACAGCACTCTCGGTCGAAGCACATCGATATCCGACACCATTTCATTAGAGAACAAGTAGAGAAAGGAGTGGTTGAACTGTATTTTGTGAGGACTGAGTATCAACTGGCAGATATCTTCACTAAGGCATTGCCCAGAGTGTGCTTTGAGTTCATTCGACCACGGCTTGGCATGCAGAGTCTGACGCCGAAGACACTCAAACGTCTTCAGGAAGAATTGAATGAGTAATGGATTTACTTCATGTATCCTATGTACATAGCTTCAAAACGAAAAGAAAAATACAAAAATATAAAACAAACAAAAACCATAAAAATTAAAAAAAAATAATAGTTTTTCCAGACATGTCTTCTGACATTCGATAACATTTACGGTCCTAGAAATGTCATTCAACAATGACACGGGTCTGTAAATGAAGTTCGAGCAGAAGTTCAAGCAAGTTTTAAAACATGTCTTTATGGTTTGCAGTTATTTCATACTGCAACCCGGTTTTCACAATGAGGAAAGCTTGTCGCCAAAAAGACGGTTGTTCCTGACAACGGGTGATTAAATTCTCCCGGGCATGGATTACTTTATATCCATGCAACTCTGACTTAATGTACGCTTCAGTGCATTATTTCTTGATACAGAAGAGAAGTCTTCTTTCTAACCAAATAATTTTTATTCTATGATTCTTCAAAAATTATTTGTGTTAACCACGGTGGTAAAAGTGTTGTTTGAAAATCAATCAGATCTGGATTTCTCATAAAAATTTGACACTCAATCAATGACTACAGCTCTTTCAATAGAAAACGGGTCATCAATTGAGGAAGAAAGTGTTTTTTAAATTTTATGACATCAAACGGACGTATTAAATCATCCTATCCTTAAACGGAAACGGTATTTAAATGGGGTTATAATTTGAAGGGGAGTTAATTTATTCTAACTCAAAGAGCCAAATGTGTCATTAGTTAGAAAGGTTAGGGACTTATGTGCAATTTGCTAAATGTCTCCTAGCTGTAATTAACTACAAGGACCTGTTGTGCCATTTGCTAATCTTATTTAACCCTAAATACTTAATACCGAAAATACAAGAAGTTTGAAATCCCAGGGACTAAATCTGCCAGCTTTGAATTGCTGGGATATGGTTGTTAGGATTAGATGATTCGAGTTTGATGTTCAAATATGATCCCCATGCGCTTGTATGATCTGATTGAATGATTTTCGAATGTTGATTGATTTTTGCTAGTCGATTGCAGTTTGATTGTTGTCGATTAAGTGATTGCGCACTCGTGTTATGCTCAGGATTGTACTTTATGTGCTGGAATTAGGTCCCTAAGATCCTGAATTGAAAGTTGAAATATGATTGAATTGCATGTGATTGATAGTTGTTTGCTTGAAAATGCCTGATAGCGGTTTGATTATGATATGAATATTTATATATGTGAAGGCAAACTGCTATGAGGTAGCGGTTTGATGAAGATTTAAGTCTACCGCTTGTGATTTAATCTCACCTTAATCAAATATGGCATGTCAATCAATCATGGCTAAAATTCTCATCTAGCATCAAACATCTGTCATGTCTGCCTATCTTTGTTGATAGAATTATGCAGATAACATGGCTAATGAGAATGTTCCATCTCCTGCTACCACAAGATCTGATGATCCGATTATGCTATTTAATGTCTGGGTGCCGATTGGAAAGGGTAATCATGTATTAGATCTACAAAAGAAGCAAAGGAACCCAATCTTCAGATCCATGTGGATACTCTGCATAACACAAACTTCTTCAGAGCTCTCACTGCATCAGCTGGTGTTCCTTCCAACTTTACAGCGACAACTGAAACAACATCAACACTTCCACCACCACCACCTCCACTACAACAATCAACAGTTCATCGAGATATTTGGTAGAAGGTTAAAGATATGAAGAATCTTTTAGGAATCTCGAATGGTCTTTAGTAGAAGGTTCAGAGATATTGACTACTGACTAATCAAGTGAATAGAATGATTTCATCATTCCAACAATAAGGTCAATATCATCTGTTATGTAACATACATCTTGTACATTATAAGTAGTATGGAATCAAATGTTACGTGTCAGTCTATGAATTTTTCATGAGTTTTACGTTAAACTCAAAATCCTTCAAAATTATCATAACTGACACTAACATAGACCCTTATAATTTGAGGGGGAGCAGTAATATGTTCCAATTGTGGCTTGTATATAATCGGCTCATGTTTCTCCTAAAATTTTAACATATTTGAATCCATTGGATCCAAAATCTCAACGGGTTTGAAATTTTTGATCGGGGGAGAAAATGGGATTAAAATATGCAATCTGATAAAAATGTGATGTTAAAGACTCAAGTGTGCACTCCATCCTCCATGTGCTAAACATTTTCGTGAATCGACGCACATGTTGAGGGGGAGCTTTTCTGCAAGGAAAAACCAATTGAGGTACAAACTCTTTGATATTTATATCACAAGTACCTTGGTGGATTTTATCAACTGGTTTTATGGCAAGGTGAACTGTACCAATAGACCAACCCTGTACTTACTTTATCAGAGTTATAAGGATGGTAAGGTTAGGTACTCGTTCCCACGATCCCGCCAGAGCCGGAGGGATCTACCCAGGGACAATCCACTAGTTAGTGTAGAAGTCCTTAGGTATGATTACAAAAGGAGTAATGTGTGAATAAGGGAATAGTGCGGACTGAGATGGAGCTAGTACTGGAACATACCCAACAAGGTACTAGTAATGAAGTCTCGGTAAGCACTGAAGGGGTTGAAGAATGAAAAAGAAATGTTAAGATAAAGGGTGAAAAGAAAGCAGCCCTCCTTAAACATTAGGCAAAAACCGGGTCAATACATATGCTGTCAGAATCACATGGTTGATTGCTGACATTGAAGACAAGTATCATGGACCCAGTGATACGCTGCATAACCCTCGCTAGCCACTCAAGATCCCTCAAAGGAATCTTGTTTAATTTCTCACGAAGATCAATACATTTCTATCGTCTCTCTCGCTCCGAGTTAGACGATATTGAAAATGTGGCAGTCTGTTCCAGCCTCCGACTACTTAAAACCAAAAATGCACTATTAAGTCTAGAGCCATGAGATCATCTACATATCTCGCTAGGACACTAATTCAACTTACATTTGTTATTCACACACTGTGAATAACAAGTAATTTCTAAAGAGTCCTACGCATTATCCCCGTGGTATTGCCAGAACATCTGAGTGATACGAAAGTACTCACAATGAAGATGGAAATCCTTCTAGAGTCAACATCAAACAAACTCTTGGTAGGTGACATGTGATATCCATTATGGATTAAACTTGTGACAAATAGAAAGTAACGATGGTGCGATTCTTTATGAATCAAACTTGTTCTAGGCAGTGAATTGACGAATAGTTTTTTAAAAATCTTTCGATGTGCTCAATAACTGATTTTCGAGCACATTGACTGTATATATATCTTTCAAAACAAAAGTGTTTCTGATGAAAATTGAGTTTTTATAAAACTTTCGATGTGTCACAAAAACTCTTTCCTGAGTGACACGCGACTGATTTTCAAATCAATTTCTCATTAACCAGTGGGTTTTAATCCACTGATTCACTCATTCCGTGCTTTGTCTACTTTGAGACGCTCCGGTTTGAGAACGGCTAGCGCAGCTGCGAAACCATGTCAAGGAGATTCTTCGGAAGTGTACCTGATCACAGGCAGTATTTATACTAATTAACGGGGAACCGTGGTTCTTGAAACCTTATTCAACGAAAGTGAACAAAGACACCTTCGTTTGTTTATCAATAACGTATACTTGCAGGAATGCTGATGGTTGCAGCTACTGGCCAAAAACGCATCAATCCACAACCCCATGCTCACACCTCATATACTTTGTTAAAGACATCATGATAGCTGAAAGACTTACAACACCGCTTCCGCAACTCTAATGCTTGTTATCATGATCCAAAAGGGTGTGAGTATGCCGGTGCGAAGGTCACATCATCACATGAAGGCAATACTCCACAACAAGGACGATTAAGAGATTAATTGTAGATGATGATCTCAAAGAAAGCTTAAAGATCACACAAATCTAAGGAACAAAGCTCAAAGATCACTACTTATAGTACAATGATTAATCTTAAAGAATCAAAAGACTACGAGCCAGAGTCAAAGATCAACTCATAGAATGCTAGGATTTAATTTGTAACTTCTGGGGTGACCTCCCTTAGGGGGAGATTGTTAGGATTATGAAAAAGACTCGGTCACCCTGTGTATCATTTAGAATAGCATAGCTCGTAGTCCGGTAGTTATCGTAATACTTATGGAATTGAGCCGGGTCTTTTACCCACATGTAAGCCCACTCCATAGCCCATTAGGGGCATCTGTAACATTGTATTTATACTCCTTTCCAGCCATGGGAAGGGTTTGGTTGTTCATTTTATCAATATCACACTAAAGGTTTTTCTCTCACTAGAAATCATCTTCTTTCTCTCTCTAGATTCGGCCAACCCTTAATCCAATCCTTGTGTTATGATATCTAATATCCTACAGTTTATTTAAGATTGTACGCTTATTCGTTGTAAGTTGTTTTATGTTTATCAATTTATACTCGTTTACGTGCTTAAGTATGTGACCTATCATTCAACTGGATCTAGGAATACAAATAAAGTGTTAGCTAGAGTCCGAGATAGGTCTCTATATAAGCAATTTATATATCTAGAATAATAGGATCACAAATATTGACCTGTCTTTGCCCTTGGTTTAGTGAATAGGTAGACTAGCAGGTGACCTAGGACTAACAAATAACGTTCTGATTCCTTGGGTAAAGATCTAGACAATAGACTACTAGTATATAAAGTGTCGTTAAGCAGTAGGTTAGTAAAGTCTTGTAGAGATATGATTCGATAAGATCACCATTATTATCTCCTAAGATAGATTATAATCAACTATGATTGCTTTAAGCAGATTTGGTAAATTGTGACAGAATTGCCAAGTCTAGGGTTTAGGAAGAAGTACCGTCTAAACCTAGGAATGATATGTCACCAACGAGATAAGACAATCATTGCACTTATAAACAAAACATGCATTATATTAGATTAAATATGGTTAATATAATTTCCTTACATTAGGCTCGACCGCTTCTTTATCTTCTGTCTATCAACTTGTGTGTGTTAATCGTCGTCATCTTAGTTTAAGTAAACCAAAACTCGTGCCAGTCTCTCAGGCCGAAAAGCCCCCATTTTGTGTTAGTTTAGGTTTAACTTAAATTTAACATATGATTAATTAGGATTAACTTAGATAACAAAAACACTGATAGATTTAAGTGTTAACACTCGCTCTTAGTGATCGACACCCTTATACTAATGAACATACAACTGATCGGGTACACTGCCCGTTAGTGTTTATTAATAAGTAAAGTCGAAAAAATAATAAAACTTGAATAATAAATTACCTACGCACAACGACACATCACCTAGATAAAGTTTTCATGTTTTGCAACGAAAAAAGGGTTTGAGCTTGTCGCCTAGATAAGGGTTTTCACATTAAAAACTTTCGTTTTGTATTTTGATGACAAAGTAACAAAGCTTTGGGTGAAATAAAGTTTTCCGATGACGGAAAACCAAAACTAGTAAGGGCTTTTTAGTTTTCTAGTGAACTGAAAAAAATTAAAATAGTGGTTATTATATTTCGTACAACACGGGTGGCGTCATGTTTACTTATTGTACGTATTGGTTGGTTGGATTGAGGGTAATCGATCGTTTGGTTTCCCACGTTCACTAAGGACTCTGACGTATAACCAGAATCAAGAGTCGGGGTAACACTCACCAGTCGATTAGTGTGTGTGTCTTTAGTCGTGCAAGACTTGTTCCATTTCCAGTAAATGGTCTGGTATTTATAGAGATGCATTTAGGGTTTTGTGCAACCGATCAATGCGATCTAAAGGTTGAGGATGACCCACATGGTGGATAACCAAAGGAAGAGATAAGAATGACATGTGATGGGTCATCCTTGGCTTTGTCATGTTCATGGAATGCTCCATGAACGAGTGCATGTACTAGCGTAATGCTCACATCACTACATTTTAGTGAATGAGGTAGTGACATGTGTTGCTTATTGTAACGGCTTTTGGGATAAAATCTTAGTCTCTTGTCGAGATAACTATCATGTTAGGCTATACCTTTACATTAAATACAAATATTTACTGTTCACAAATAAACTTCATCAATGACTATTGGCCTAATCGTCGACTTTGGTCATCTCATTAGCTCCCTAATATTGGTGTTCGCCTCCTCCTCCAGATTCGGCAAGGTTATATAGTCAAACAAAGAAATAGTGATCAATAGTCAAGTATGACGATGGTCTAGGTGCTTCTTAGTTGTCCATGTGGTCGGGGACGGATCTACGATTTTAGAAAAGGTGTTTGCACTATTTTTTCATTTCATAAATGCTCAAATTCACACCATAAACGATTTTTGAGCTAAGGTAAAGTAGTACTATAAAAGAATAGTAGCTCAAATCGTATAAAATATTACACACACTTACACTTCACGACCTAAAATCAAGTGTGACCCGTGCCACACTCGACATCCATGTAGGTTCGTCGCCTTCCTATTTCAATAAGGCGAGGACGAAATGATCATTTGCTTAAAAATTCCATGGTTCTAACTCAACAGGGCAATGAGAGATCAATACGACTATTCGCGTCAATATCTTTAAAAATAATGTCACAAGTTATCTTTTTAATATTGGTTTTATTTCATAAAAAATTTCTAAGAGACACACGGTTACATATAGTGACGTAGCTTTGTCGCTGGTCTCACTCCCACTATATTTTAAATTTGTTCATCACTTTAATAAACTTTTTCGATAGTAAAAGTTTTGGTGTTATTAATGAAATTTTCCCAAGATGTTACCATCTTAAAATATTTGAATTATACACAAAAGAATTTAAAGTAAGCACACGCAAAAGGGTAGGGAGAGATAACATGTCATTTTAGTTTAGTGACTTTAGTCATAGGTAACAATCACGATTATTTATTTTCAATTACTATGTGTACTTTAATTCATATAATAAAGAATCATGTTGTATGCTGTTAGATCTTGCCTGTGACTTTTGTATACGCATTTTGACAGTACACTATATCGAACAAAATATTAATTGAAAGTTTAACGTGTAAATAATGAAGAACAATCTTTCTTTATGTAATAGTCGTACGGTTTATTCCTAAATGAACATGTCACGAGAGGATTGTTATAAATATTTGAGATGAAACTTCTTTTTAGACCAGTAAATTTAATTGCGTGTAACATCCCAAAATAAGAAATGTAACCAAAAAAATGGTACGGCTAGAAGTTGCTCAAAACAAAAGACAGGGTTGGAAGTGTAAAATTTTCGAAAGAGTACATAATAATATCAACACTAATTGACATACAACTAATTGTATTAAGATCAACATAGACCCATTATTTTAAATAAATGCTTTCCATAAAGAACTTTAATTCAGAGTATTACTTACCCATTGGATTGATGCTGACAGTTATCTATGTAGGGTTGCTTACCTAAATAGAAATAAATGAAAATGTTTATTAGATTTTGGTTACGATTGAGGTGAAGTGGAAATATTGATTAGTTGTTCGTCATGAGTTAAGATCAACATAAACCCATTATTTGTCATACATCCAATGAATCAATCTTAACCATCTATTTTTTCATCAAAAATAAAAAAAACGATATTTTCATATCTTTTACAAAAAGTAAAAAAATCTTACAAACGGTAAATCGTCACATGACAAAAAATACACCATCGCGACGAGTATTTTTTTATCTTTCAGTAGACGGGTGACACGATATACTTTCGAGGAACTTTTTTTCGATTTTTTTTAAGTCACGAATTGAGAAAATCATATATGATTTTTATAACGAATCATATATGATTCGTATAACGGATCATATATGAATATCATAAAATCAGATATGATTTGTGATTCCCCGTCGAACTTATTTTTCAATTTTGTATCAGTCACGAATTGCGAAAATCAAATATGAATTCGTATGACAATCATACATATTTCATAAATCATATTATGATTCTTATTAACGAATCATGATATCGATTTTCATAAAATCAATATGATTTCAAAAAATCTATGATTTCATAAAATCATATATGATTTCATAAATCATATATGATTTCATAAAATCGTATATGACTTCATAAAATCGTATATGACTTCATAAAATCATAAAAAAGTTCGTCGAAAGTACATAGTGTCGCCCCTCTATAGAAAGATAATTTAATTCTCGTCGCGATAATATGTTTTGTTTTGCGTAACGATTAACAGTGTGTGAGATATTTAATTTTTTAAAAAGAGGTGGAAAGTGGTTTTATTTTATTTTTGAGTGACTATAAAAGGTTCATTGGGTCTATGACAAATATGGGTCTATAATAAACTTTTGGCACAACTAATTAGTGTGCCTAATTGTATGTTTAAACAGATGAGAAAATTCCATAAGGAAACATGGTCAAAAAAAAGAACAAACCGCTTCATCTTATCCATTCATTTTATTTTCATATAATGGTTTAAATTAAATCTTAATAATTTAATAAAAAAACTCCTTTCACCTTATTTTTTTAAAATTAAATATCCACAAACCTGTAATCGATACGCAAAACAAACATACCATCGCGACGAGAATTAAATCATCTTTCTATAGAGAGGCACTTCTATATACTTTCGACGAACTTTTTTTTCGATTTTTTTTTCAATCACGTCTGAAAAAATCCCATGAGATTTGTATCACAATCTCATGTGATTTCAAAAAATCCCATGAGATTATTCTGAGACGTGTATAGAAAAAAAAAAATCGAAAAAAGTCGTCGAAAGTATATAAAACGTGCCCCACTATAGAAAGATAAAAAAAATCTCGTCGCGATGGTGTATTTATTTTCGTTAAACGATTATCATTTTTTGCTAGATAACTTTGAGTTTTAAAGAAAAAAGTGTGATACTTTCGACGAACTTTCAATCACGTCCTGAACAAAAACACATGAGATTTGTATCACAATCTCATGTTAATTCACAAAATCACATGTGATTTTGTGATACAAAATCTCATGTGATTTTTTAAGACTGATTGTAAAAAAAATAATCGTGCAAAAAAAGTTCGTCGAAAAATCACGTCTGAAAATATCACATGAGATTTGTATCACAATTCCACATGTGATTTCATAAAATCAATGTGATTGTGATACAAATCTCATGTGATTTTTTCATACGTGATTGAAAAAAAAACTCGAAAAAGAGTTCGACGAAAATATATAAATAGAAGTTCCCTCTATATAAAAGATAAAAAATTACCTTATATGATTTCATAAAATCATATGATTTCATAAAATCATATATGATTTCATAAATCATATATGATTTCATAAAATCGTATATGACTTCATAAAATCGTATATTACTTCATAAAATCGTAAAAAAAGTTCGTCGAAAGTACATAGTGTCGCCCCTCTATAGAAAGATAATTTAATTCTCGTCGCGATGGTATATTTTGTTTTGCGTAACGATTAACAGTGTGTGAGATATTTAATTTTTTAAAAAGAGGTGGAAAGTGGTTTTATTTTATTTTTGAGTGACTATAAATGGTTCATTGGGTCTATGACAAATATTGGGTCTATAATAAACTTTTGGCACAACTAATTAGTGTGCCTAATTGTATGTTTAAACATATATGGCATCAATCTGTTGGTGGCAGCAGATTGACTACTTCTTCATCCATCAATAAATCACTGCTATGTCGATTTACACACATATTTAGTCACGTTTTTAAGCTTTTCAATTATTTTCTCAATAATACAAGGGTCGTATAGACTTTTTAAATAGAATAAAAGGGCCAAATGTCACTTTCTAAAGATGAGGAATAGTCATGCAAATAATATGCAAACGTCTCTTGTACTAGGGTTTTGACCATTTTAATGCTTCGCATATATCTCCCATTACTCACACTTGTTTGGAATTGCTTATGAAACCTCATTTTATAAGAGTGGAGGGTATGGTGGCGTCATGACACCAGCCGAGAAAACCCTCGCACCAACGACACTTTGATTGACACCATCATTTTTGCGTCGACAGTTCCTGCTAACGCCATACTATTTTTCTTTTTCTTTTTGGTTTTGTGTTTACGTGTGTGTGTTTTATGTTTGTGTGTGTTTGTATTATTAGTGTTTTGTGTTTGTTTTGCATAGTTGAAATCGTTTTTATTATAACTTGCATGTACAACGCTAAGGAAGAAGACGAACAAAAGGAGGAAGATGGCTACTAAAATATCTTTTTTTTTAATTTATTATTTCACCTCAAACTGTATTTCTATATAAATTGACATTATTAGTCTCTGAAAGTGTTTTTCTTACACTTTTAGTCTCTATTTTGTTTGAACTGTTAGTCATAAAATTTGATTTATTTTATCTAATGTGTATTTTTATTGATGAAATTTATTTAACTTAAAATGTATGGTTTAATTATATAAACGAAAAAAGAAAAAAAATCATCACGGCACCACATAGTTTTTTAGTGCAAAAAATGACCAACGACGATAGCAATGGATACTACTATTCCAATAGTTAGACCTTTTTGTGGTTCCAACTAGAGAGGGGGTTTTGTACCATGTAAAAGAGTGGTGTCATGAAAAAAAGTGGTGACATGGCAGTACCTTTTCTTCATTGTTTGAAGCCATGACACCACAATACCCAGCTCTCTAAAATAAATCAAACTAAAATCAAAGATAACAATTGAAGTATTTTTAATTATTGAAAATAGAGATTAGCTAACAACAAACTTATGGGTTTTGTTTAAACATTTCATATTTACATAATTAACAACACTTAATAAACATCAAACATTTCATAGTTAACAACTTAACATCTTTAAAATTATTAACTATCATTTTTATATATACAAAATGCTTAAACAAAACTCATAAGGTTATTGCTAACATTCTCTATAAATTATACTCAAACCTAAAATTAATTAAGGGATATCTCACCTATCAAGTTTGTTACGTGTTTCTCAATAAATTTTTTTCTTTATGGTACAAAGATGAATATATATTTGTAGGGAAACAGTTACACTTTTATTAAAAATCCAGATTATAATCAATATAATAACCAATAAATAAATTATAGAAAAAAATACAGACATACTCTTATAAACGATAATTAAATAAAACCATAAAAAAGACTTACTAGATCACCAGCAAGGAAACACTCAAGAGTCGAGGCATGTGTTTGACATGCTTAGCACTAAAGATCCGAAAACACAAACACAGGAAAATATTGAGGCTTGTGATGCTCACAGTTTTCGTAAGACATATTCGTCCTCTCCACGGTGCTTGAGAAATCATAAACGTCTATATCCCAGGATACAATAACAACGGATAACTCCTAGCACAAACAGGTTATCAAGGCGAACCAATACGCGCCATCCATCTATTACGAACGGATACACACATAGAATCGAAATGAATGATAAACAAACGAAGAGGAGTGTGTTATGTTTCTTGGTGTGTCAAATATGAGAGGAGACCTCTCAATATATATGAGAAAGGAGATGAAGGATAATAGTTTGTGTAATTACCACTATTAATTTTTTACTAATGGCTCATGATTACAAAGTTAATTCGGCCGTTTTTATTTGACCAAACATTAACCTTTCCTTAATTCCCATTAGTATCTTTTATGACAATCAACTGTCATTCAAACCCAAATTGACTAAATTATCTAACAATCCCCCACACGAATGAAATTGATAAAGGGAAACAAATTTCAACGACGCGATATAGTGTTTTGCAGTTGATACTTACATAGGATAGGTAGGTGTTACCCTTTGAACATTCCCTGTGAAATACTTAGCCTCCTAGCAGCTAGTAGAGCTTGATGTCTTTGAATAGTCTGGCGTTTGTGTAGATGACAATAAATATTCACACAAATATCTCCTTGACACGTTTTGGTTCTCATAGTTATGTTCGTTATGGTCATGAACATTAGCCTCGTTATGCGAGAGCTCTCAAGAATTACGCTCCCCACAATTCATTTTGAAGCGACCCCACTTCTCTCTCACATAGGTGATTTCATCTTGATTCATTAAAAACATATGTGTGAAGTCTCAATGAAACGGATCTTCTTTAGCCTGTTAAAGCTTAGTTAACTTGGATAAATCCAAACTAACTATATGAGAAACTATGATTGTGAATACTACAAGTTATGCGGAATCTAACTTGCAATACTAAGAGGAACAATGAATACTAAACTTGAATATATTGATTGCAAATATTCTAACTATGAGATATGTGTTTTCTATGAAGATTGATGTCTCTAACTAAGAACTGTTAACCAAAACAACATACTAGTACTAAATCTTGAGATATCAAATTAAGCTTCAAATTATTCTAAAGAGCATCTCTAAACCATGTCAAGCAACAATCCACCCATGACAACTAAGCAGTACTAACCAAGCCTAGTAGTATAAACTTTGTATATCAGCAGTACAAAGTTTCTTCAATTAGAGAAAGCTAAGCCCAGCAGTATTAAGTAACTGATCATCATGTTTACCTTCCAACTTCAATCCAATTAGTACTTGTGTATAATCCACTGTTCTTATACACCATTAACCTCCCTTGAGATCATGCAGCTACATATTAAGCATACAAATGCTTGCCACCAGAAAATTAAATCTACTCACATCAAAAGCTTTAGTGAGCAAACCAGCTACATTATTATCAGTGTGTATCTTGACCATTTCTATTAATCTCTTCTCATAGGAGTCTCTAATGAAATGATGCCGAATCTCTATATGCTTTGTTTTAGATTGGTAGACATGATTCTTGACAACACAAATGGCACTCTCATTATCAACATGAATCTTTGTCTGCATAAAATTATATCCATAATCTAACATCTGATTTTGGATCCAAAGCACTTGACCACAGCAGTGAGAAGCAGCAATATATTTAGCTTCAGTAGTTGAATTAGCCACTATAGTCTGCTTTTTATATTGCCAAGAGATTAACCTTGAACCAAGAAATTGACAACCTCCTGTTGTGGATTTCCAGTCCAAACTGGCACCTGCATAGTCGCTGTCTGAAAAATCTTCCAATATAAAATAAGAGTCCTTAGGATACCAAAGGCCCAATTTGGGTCGACCTTTTAGGTATCTAAAGATCCTTTTTAATGCATTCAAGTGTGAAACTTTTGGTTGAACCTGAAATCTTGAGCATGCACAAAGTGAGAACAAAATATCCGGTCTAGAGGATGTAAGATACATCAATGACCTGTATAAATGGATATCAACATCCTCACCATCTTCATCTTTTGTCAAAGCCTTGTTGGATTCCATCGGAGTATTGGCTGTCCTTAGACTAGAAAAACCAAATTTCTTCAAGATTTCACCAACATACTTATCCTGACTAATGAAGATCCCATCCTTTTTCTGCTTGACTTGTAAACCCAAGAAGAAAGTGAGCTCTCCTTGAACTCATATGGAACCTTTTGTGCATTATCTGCTCAAAATCTGTACACAAAGACTTTTTAGTGGAACCAAAGATGATGTCATCTACAAATACTTGTACCAGTAGAATATCATCCTTGACTCTTTTTGTGAACAAAGTCTTGTCAATTTGACCTCTGTAGAATCCATTGTCCAGCAGATAGGTAGAGAGAGTCTCATACCAAGCTCTAGGAGCTTGGTGTAGACCATATAAGGCTTTATCCACTTTGTAAACTTGGTCTAGAAATTCTGGATCCACAAAACCTGAAGGTTGGCTAACATATACCTCCTCTTCAATAGTACCATAGAGAAAGACACTTTTAACATCCATTTGATACATAACAAAATTCATGAATGAGGCATAGGCAAAAAATAACCTGATTGCTTCAATCCTGGCAACAGGAGCAAACACCTCAGCATAATCAATGCCTTCTTCTTGTTTGTATCCTTGTGCTACCAGCCTGGCTTTGTTTCTGACTACTATACCCCTTTCATCTTTTTTATTTCTATACACCCACTTTGTACCAACATCTTTCTTGCCATAAGGTAGGTCAACTAGTGTCCAAACCTTCTGAATTTTGAACTGAAGCAGTTATTCTTGCATTGCTTCAACCCAGCTTTCATCATCAAGGGCTTGAGCTATCTTTGTGGGTTCTTACTGAGAGAGGAAACATGCAAATAAGCAGTTTTGGAAATCTTTGTGATTTGTCCTTTTCTATTTTTGGATGTAGCTTATCATAGCATGTTCTCCAGAATTCTTCTTTGACATGCCCCTTGTTTGTACTGCTGACTTTGGATCTCCAATTATTTGATCTTTAGGATGAATAGAGTGTACTCTAGTTGTGGGAATAGGACTGACAACAGTTGAAGGTTCCATGTTGTTAAAATCAGCCTCTACACCCATAACTTGATCAGCAAAAGGAGAATTGTAAGTGTCCAAATCTTCATCATCAAAAGCACTGCCAAAAATGCCAGTATTTTGAACTTCAGCAGTATCCTCCAAATCAGGCATGAGAGGATCATCTGAAAGATCATTGACATTAAGAGGAAATGATCTAACAAGAGAAATAGATGATGGTCCAGCATTATTAGAAGTTCATGGTGTACTAGCAGCATAAACTGGTGTGCTAACAGTATTAAAACTGTTAGTACTGCTGGCTTTAGTAGCCTTCCCTTGAAGAAGCTCCCTGTTGCATTGTGCTTCAAACTCTTTTTTAACAGCATCTGATTGCTCTGAAGCCTCCTTCTCTTGATCCATCATATTATCAAGAACATTCTTCAAGGCTTGTTCATTCTCACTTGCTGGTTTTTATACAGGAGATTCACCAGCAAAATCATCAGCTATATCATTTTCATCTGAGCTCTTGTAGCTTGAAGAGATAGAAGACCATAATGGGAACACAATATATTGTTTAGTAGACATATTTTTTTCTTTAACACTTTGCTTCAAACCTGTATTACCATTAGCTTCTTGTGGACATGCATTTTTATTAGTTTGATTCCCTACAGTAACTGGTTGAGAATTCATAGACTTGGTTAAGGAATCAATGTCAAAAAGCCAGTTAGGTCCTTGTCCTGCAACATTTGATTTATTTTCAAGAAAGTTTACATGTAGATTCTTTTTAAATTTTTTGGTTTGAGAATTTAATACTCTGAAAGCTTTGCTATTTACAGTGTACCCCACTAAAAACCCTTCTTCAGCCTTCCCATCAAATTTGCCTAAAGGGTCTAGGGTATTTAGAATTGTAACAGGACATCCAAAAGGTCTCATGAAGCTTATTCTTGGTGGTCTGCCAATTATAAGTTCATAGGGTGTCTTGTTGTGAGGCTTGATCACTAAGACCGTTTGTTTTTGTTCAAATTAAATACTTCTTTCATTTTTGTTTCTTTATCTTTTTACTAGTGTTTTTTACGTTTTCGTCAGTTTTATACGTTTTCGTCACTACTTTTACGTTTTCGTCTGTTTTTTTAACGTTTTCGTCAGTTATTTTACGTTTTTGTTAGTTTTATTTTTTTTTTTTTACGTTTCTTAGGTTTTTTTTACGGTTTATACAGTCAGTTTTTTTACGAATTGTCGTTAGTTTTTTTACGTTTTTTCGTTTTTGTTTTTTTTTACATTTTTTTCGTCAGTTATTTTTACGTTTCGTCTATTTTTTTTTACGTTCTTGTTATTTTTCAACATTTTCGCGTTTGTTTTTTTTACGTTTTCGTCAGTTATTTTACGTTTTTGTCAGTTTTATTTTACGTTTTCTTTAGTTTTTTTTTTACGTTTACGTCAGTCTTTTTACGATTGCGTCAGTTATTTTACGTTTGCTTTAGTTTTTACGTTTTCGTCTGTTTTTTACGTTTTCGTCAGTTATTTTACGTTTTCATCTGTTTTTTTTACGTTCTCGTTAATTTTTTACATTTTCGTCAGTACTTTTACGTTTTCGTCAGTTTTTTACGTCTTCGTCATTTTTTTTACGTTTTCGTCAGTTATTTTACGTTATTGTCATTTTTTACGTTTTCGTCTGTTTTTTACGTTTTCGTACTTTTACAGACGAAAACTTAAAAAAACAGAGGAAAACGTAAAAAACGTGCGAAAACGTAAAAAATGGAGGAAAACGTAAAAAGACAGATGCAAACGTAAAAAGAAGGACGCAAACGTAAAAAGAAGGGCGAAAACGTAGAAAATACTGACGAAAACATAAAAGAACGGACGAAGGCGTAAAAACAGGCAAAAACGTTAAATAAGGGACAAAAAATAAAAAATCAGACGAAAACGTTAAATAACTGACAAAGAAGTAAAAATACAGACGAAAACTTAAAAAAGCAGACGAGAACGTAAAAAAACGGACGAAATATAAAATAACAGACAAAAACGTAAAAAACATAAAAACCTGACGAAAACGTAAAGAAACAGACGATAACGTAAAAAACTAACGAAAACGTAAAAAACGGACGAAAACGTAAAAAAACGGACGAAAACGTTAAAAAACTGACGAAAACGTAAAATAATTGATGAAAACGTAAAAAAACAAACGAAAACGTAATAAACTGACGAAAACCTAAAACACTGACGAAAGCGTAAAATAACTGACGAAAAAGTAAAAAACAGACGAAAACGTAAAAAAATGACGAAAACGTAAAAAAAACTGACGAGAACGTAAAAATACTGACGAAAACGTAAAAATACTAACGAAAACGTAAAATAACTGACAAAAACGTAAA